>CAIGRE010131089.1:0-11033 GCA_903798275.1 Fraxinus angustifolia subsp. syriaca
CACCAATGAATTAAAAAAACAAAAAAGAATATGTAACTATAAAATTTCCAAGGACTTACTGTTGGCGTCTTAATATTACTTCATTGTCCATTAGTGTAGATGAAAGAAAGTTTGCTGGTTTTATAGAACGGAGATTTTCAGTAACCCATTTTCCATAAGGATTTGACAGTGCAACTCGCTTTTTGACCTCTGTATTCTCATACACCTGCATAAAATAATGAACAATTTACTAATTTATTATGAAAAGAATATGATTTATTATAAATCATAAGCTCTTTAATATTCAAAATCCAAATCTAACATGAATAGCAATGTATGATTCAAATATTTAACCTCATTGAAGCCTAGACATACATTATAAAATGTGTGTTTCTTCGTAAATTTGTAACGCCATCTAAACTTCCTGAAAATATATTGACTTTGGGATATTGGATTGACAATTTAAATAATATTTGTGAAAATGTAGCGATCATAGAAAGATACAGAAGATACATCTGAAAAGTCAACATAGTAATTCAATGCAAAGACAATAAAAGGTCCATTGTTCCATATCGTTAACAGAGTCGTCAATGCCAAAGATTTAATCCCAAAGGAATAAAAAATAATGTTAGATCTCTGCACCAACCTGACCACTGGGTAGATCGACAGTTATCATCATTCCAGGACCTAACCGTCCTTTCATTATGATTTTGGAATCATCCGTTGGTAGGACGCCAACCTAGAAAAGAACGAGATAATTTATAATTAGGATATCATTTTATGTATGAATGTAAGCATAATTAAGAAAAAAAACTACTCATAATATGATGAGTAGTTTTCTGACTAAGCAGTTCAAGAAAGATAATAATATTACAGATATTTTACTGAATAATTCTTCCACACCAGACAAGCTCAAAGTCAACATTATTCATAATAAGGGCATTCGGCCATCCACACTATCAAAGGAGTTTAGTGTGCTTTCTAGAAAAGTTAAAACCTAGAGAAGGGACTGAAACAGATATAGAAATAGACATACCTCAGATGCGACATAGACAACATTGTCTACTGTCCGCCAATATCTAGCAGGGCGAAGTCCATTACGGTCCAGACAGGCTCCAACTGTTTTCCCATCACTGTCAAAAATGACGTAAAATAAGATGATGAGAGAGAGAGAGAGAGAGGTTGTTGTGTTATACTTGACTAATTGTAGAAATGCTGGCAAATGATGCAATCAGAATCTGCTCACATATTGATATCAGCATGCATCCAAACTCTCTTAACGAAATTTTATTTTAGATAATGAACCGTAATTCATTGAACAGTATTATCTTTTTATTTGGGGTTTAAAACCATTTATTCAATCCTCGAAATGGAATTTTGAAAATAAAATAAAATAAAAAATCATTGGATCTAAAGTAACACGTAGAAATTCAAAATGCTTGTGATTAATAACTTTACGATAATGATTTAAGCATAAAAGTAATAGATCCAAGAAAAAAAAATTCACTTAGTGTTTCAGAACTCAAAAATCAAGGATATAACTTAACAACAATTAGGTAACTAACAGATGACAACAAATAACACCCAACAGAGAGCTTAAATCTAAAATAAAAACCACAACAAACCACGCCCTCTCTTTGGGTGGCCAAGATTCACAATTTAGACTTCTCACCCCACACTTAATCTTGACAATGAACTCCTGAACACCTCATATAGGACAAAAAATATGGTAAATTTACCTCTTATTAAGAGCAGAAATTGGCCATCTCCCCTATGAGACACTCTACACCTGTTCGGACTTGAATGAGTTTCCGATACTTCTCGTGGACTTCATTCCAGGAAACAGGGTTCACTTTGTGCATCTGGTTATTGGTAAAAGCACTAGTTTGACACTGCTTGCATTAAGAATCTTAGGGGGCAGTAGACCTACATGTGTGTCGTGAAGGCTAAATATAAATAAACATGTCCTCTCTCTTAAAGCTTAAGGTTTTAGATGAAGAGGTTTAATGTGGTATCTAAGTAGGGTCACCTATATGAAGATTGTGCATGTAATCGGGCTTTGATAAAAAATGAATCTAGACTGCACATGAGGGGTCATGTTGAAGGCTATTTTAAATAAGTAAACCTATCCTCACTCTAGTAGCTTAAGCTTTCCGATGAGGTGGACCATAAAATAAACATTTTGCTTTCAATTTCCCCATCTTCATCTCCTCACATCAAGTCCACTCTCTTCCAACTTCGAAGTCTCCAATCTACTGCCATCATACATTGTGTCCATCTCACACATTCATGAACAATAATTTTTGATTGCATCAATTCACTCACTTGTCAGAAATATTTCTGCCTCATCCATATAAGAAGATCAAAACCACAGTTTTCCGTAAAAATCCCAGCACCTCCAGCAACAGACCACTTATCCTTCTGATACTGCTATCAATTATCATCTGAGCTCAAAGTTTTCATTTCAATTTTTTTGACACAAACTTACACCCAAAATCTTAACAGTTCCATTTTTCCAAATACTGACCTGCTTCCTAGGTCTTGACTAAATCCTCATAATCGCTGAACTCAGTAAGCTTAAAAGTAGAGAATGCTTGACGCATGATAGAAAAGGATAATAAAACTTACATAAAATGCCAGCAATATTTGCTATATGTCAATATTTTTCAACCGTACCACCAGGTGACAATCATAACTGTTAATGCATCATAACTTCTTTACATTGTCATTTCTATGGTAAATCTCCCAATATATCATGACATGAAAAATAGAGCCATAGGTTACATCAGTTTAGTCTACTATGCAACCCTTGAGTCTCAACATGTGATTGTTTAGTGATCCAATCTCGAGAACTCAGGTGCAATTTAGTAAATTAGCAACCCATTTGCAATTGGAATTCTCATCAATACATGTATTGAAATGCACGAAGAAGTTGATGGAGTGTTTAATTATACATTATCTATAGTGCTAATTGACTCTCCAACATGGCTTGGAATTTTATTCCACGTTATTATAATGGAGAGGTTAGCCAATCATCAAACATATCAAATAAATATAATTCTTGAAGTTACATAAAATCATTTCCCAGACATTAAAGATTTGAAAATGTAACTAACGAAATTGCAAAAATAATAAACATCTTCATCCAAAAAGCAATACAGCGTTCTTTACTCTAATGGATATGGAGAGAATCAATTTACGAAAACCATCCCTAATGGGAATATAGCGATATTATATATAGTAGATTCATATCACAGCTATTTGTTATCTGCAGCAAGCACCATTAATTGTTCAAAGAATCTGTCGGAAAGTCATCATTTCTGAAAAGGGTGCTTTTCATGAATACTGATAGCTTCACAAGCTTCACAAGCTTAATCACCAACTTCTAAAAGTGTTGAGTTGAAAGAATAGTGAAATGATTGTTGAATCATTAAATACACTCCTTGAACCTCGTCCTCTGCTTTCGAAGCATAAGCAATATGCGAGGGATAAAAAATACAAAAAAGGCTCGCACCAAGTATAGGCAAGTCATTCCCCATCTAGGCTGACTGAAAATTGTTATTAAGGTGCACGTGGGAAAGTATTTAAAGCGTGATGTCAAAGCCAACGAAAGAAACGAGCATAAGCTAATGAATAAAACATGAACTATAATAGAATCAGATAGTTAGTCAATAAGAGATCGCCATCTATCATTTTCCTAAATGATCGAATTGCCCTAGAGCCTCGAGGAAAATACTCACATGAAAGAGAAAGAAACCATGCACAATTCAAATATCTCCCTCCCAAATAGCCATTTCTCCTCTTGCTCCGATTTGGGGATCAAAATTACTGAGTTTAGGAGGCGAAAATCTTGACTAGGTGAAAGGAATTTGTCGATCTGATTTTTATTATCAACAATGACATAACTACTTAATAAACCTCAAACGATAAAAGCTGCATTTCAACCGTCACCTGAATAAAAGTAAAGCAGGTCCATCCCAAGACTCCATTTGACCTTTGTAGTAATCATAAAAATCAACAATCTGACAAGAAAGAAGAATGAGTCATGTCTACCGGTTCCAGGCCATGAGAATGATGTTTTAAAAATAATAATAATAATAATAATAATAAATCACACACTAGATTCATGAATTAATCTATTAGTTCGAGGATGTGCAGCATTGAAGTCAGGTAAAACAATACAGTCAGTCCCAATCAGGTAAAGAATTACTGTCAATAAAGTAAGATTTTATACTGAAATCCCACAAGTGAAAAAGAGGTTACTTCTAAAAGACATCAACACGCTTTCGGTGACAAACTTAAGCTGCACTAGTACAGACAATCTTTATCAAAAGCATTTATATAGATGTCAAAGAAATATAATAATACCTCAGGGTATTTGATCATCAATGTCGGATGATTTTTGTATGCCTCTGGGACAAGAAGCATCAGAGCCTCCTCAGGAGTGCGACCACTTCTTATTAACAACTGCATCAAACATACATTACAAACTAATTGGCCTCTCAAAAAACAATGCAATACCTAAAGAAATAAACCAAAAATATAGTAAAATTCTTTCTGTAAATACTAAAGAGATATGTAAGATTCAATAAATCAATATACATTCAACTCATGCATTGGGTAATGTTATTCATCCATACAATCTACCCCATTATCCTATGACTAGTCACATGATGGCAAAAGTGTATATCTTTTTCTTATAAAATACTAAAGTAAAAAACAATCTTATTTCTAACATATTTGCTGATGACACTATCTCCCAGATTCACTTTAGACTTTCTACACTTATCGTTTCCTATTTAAAGTCATGTCAATATTTTTAAGGATAACCTAAGATTTATGTGATTAGAAAAGCAGTTGGGCATACTTCAGCAGCACTATCAAGATTTGCAGAGTCAGATGCCTTGGGATTTCCAAAAGGGCAGATTTCATTTTCACGACCACGCCAAACAGGAGACTTCAGTGATGCCTCCCTGGATTGCATCCAGTTCAAGTTACCCTGCATAAAGATTTCACTTAATACAATGAAAAATCTGGTAAAAAACCACACATATCATCACTTTGGAAAATCTTACCTGAATAGTGTTGATCTCTCCATTATGACCAAGGAACCTCATCGGTTGAGCTAGTGGCCATCTAGGACTTGTATTTGTACTGTATCTTCGGTGGTAAATAGCAAAAGCAGATTTATAAAGCTCACTTTGAAGATCAAAATAAAATAAACTGAGAACCTTGGAACGAAGCATTCCCTTGTAAACAATAGTTTGATTGGATAATGAGCAAAAATAAAGATCATTTCCCCAAGTTTCCGTACTTGCTGCTCTTTCAATCAATTTCCGACAAACGTACAGCTCTCTTTCAATGTCATCAATATTTTCTTCTTTAGAAATTTGGACAAAAACCTGCTGTATGTTCGGCATGGTTTCTCTGGCATTATGGCCAACGACAGAAGTATTTACAGGTACAGACCTCCATCCAAGCACTTCAAGGCCCTCTTGTTTAAATATATTCGAAATAACTGCATATGCAGCTAAAAATCAGTAGACAGATTGTGACCTCGAGTAGAAAAAAGATCATCAGGATTCAATGCTCGAGTTATAAGGACATAAATAGATTCATTTCACAAATTTCAGAAGCAATTTTGAACTAATTATAGTGCTTCCACATATAAAAGTTGCTCCTTCCAACTCCTAAAGTGATTCCATTACTCCTTTTCTTGTAACATCATTAAATGTGTTATTCGTCCTAACTTCATAAGTGTAATTAAAACTGCGAAGCAAAAGAATCCCCATGCTTTTTACCCTAACAGAAAATGGGACGAACACAGAGAAGAAAGGAAAGAAAAGATATTAGTCTAAGAAATTATACAGGTTTTTCTCTCTTTAGTGAACACACAAAACAGGGCATGCCTGATAACTTGGCACAATCAATGGAAATCCCAAGAGATCACACATCCTCATTGTATTGGATGGGCAAACCAGAATAACTAAACACAAATAACAAAAATAGTAAATGGAAAAACAATTTTCAAACCCAGAAAGGACAAGAAAAGTTGCCTGTAACAACATAGGTGCAAATTTCATGACAAATTCCAATTTCATCAGCTGACCTTCTCCTGTGGTTCATAAAATTCATGCCATCTCTTTAGCAATCAAATTTCCTTCTCTAAACATGTTTAGAGAAAATTTAAATACATAAATATGGCCTCTCTATGAGGTGGTTAAACATATTATCTTATTAGAAAGAGGTATGAGTTTAAAACTCTCCGCTTCACATATATTATGCACATATCATGCCTTCAATAAAAACTAAATCCAGCCTACCATAAGGGGCTTGTAGCATATAGTCGAGGTGGTTCGACATTGTACAAAATTTGAAAACATAAAATCCCTTATATCTGTGTTTAAAGTAGCATTCTATTTATTGGGAAAACATGAGAGCAAATAAAAACTTGTACACGTATATTAATTGGGATTCAAGCTGCAAATCAATTGACCTGTTCTCGCTTCTCTATTCAGGTTATCATCCATGGGAAGAAACAGCATTCCAACACTGGTGTGCGATCGGTCAAAAGCACCTATGCCTTGTTCATTGGCCCAGTTGTCAAAAAGCTCCCAAGGAATTGAAGTCATCAGTCCAGAACCATCACCTGAATCGTTATCTGCTCCACAACCCCCACGATGTTCCATGCAGCCAAGAGCAGTAAGAGCATCCTTAACAATGTCATGTGATGCTTTGTTATCCAAATTGGCAATAAAGCCAACTCCACATGCCCCTCTCTCGGATAGTATGTCCTCTAAGTTCACAACCTAAAAGTATAAACCAATACACAGGGATGAATAGAAGCTTGTCAAGCCTTGATATAACAAGGACGATCCTCAAAATCTATTAACCTCAAATATAATTGGAAAAATAATTCTACATCTTTATATTCTATAATCATAAAACAGAATATGTTTGTGAGCTTCAATGTTTCCCCCTTAGATAAGTTGATGGCATATTTTGACAAAATATAACGCTTTTGCATCACACTTTCGAGAAAAAACAAAAGGCAAATATAATAGAGGGAAGGTGAAACAAAATGAAAGAATAAAAGAATAAACAAACAAAAAAAAAAGTGTTTAAAGAAAAGGAGCATTTTACCAATGAAATGCAAAATATTACAAACAAGAGGTTATGAACTTTAAAATGTAACAATGCCCAACAAATACAAACAAGAGGTTGAGGAAACCTTAGCAGGGCACTTATCGGAAACTTAAAATATATTTGGCCAAGAAAGAAATGAGATGTTTGCATAAAACACTAAACTACCTCCAGAAGCATTACTTGGAGTGGGGCTGCAATGCAATCTCAAGATAACAAATAAATACTGAAAATACGAATTTCAACTTCTGCATTACAACATCAACAAACTAAGCCTTTATATCTAATAATTTGGCTTTCGCCATCATGTGTGGCCATGTTCATCTTGTTCCAGTCTACTAATCCCTCTTTAGCCATTTCTACCAGCATTGTACTACTGTTGTAAATGAGACATTCTTCAGGTCTGCCAAGATGTGTAGCAGCCACATGAGTCGTCCTTCCTTTATTTATCCTCGCCTCATTCCACTTCTACATGTTAGCGTATATTCTCATTTCATATCGACATTCCTCTCAAAATCCTCATTCCACTACATTCATCTTGTAGATGTTTTGATATATAACGTCTCAACACTCAGTTTTATAAAGCATGTGTAGACTAATGACTCAATTTCTTTTTATCCTTATAGAGATCTTCCGATCACATAAAACCTAACATGCATTTCATGTAATCCTTTCTAATTCTATGTGTACATTCTCTTCAAGTTTTACTTGTAATAATCAAATCTAAATACCTAAACGTATCATTTATGTGATAATAGGAATCCCGACTACGTCCACTTTACTTACAGGCTCAAAAATCTTTGCATGTGAAAACATCTATAACTGTTTGACAAACATTCCTGTTTCCTTTTCAACAAGTAAATTTTGACAAAAATGAATACCAATCTTTGCTTTCGGAAAGTATCACTCAAAATCTGGCAAACTCTAACTATTATGTACGAAAACTCGTATCACCAAACATTAAACCATTCAAAAAATTGTATAGAAACAACCAATATTTTCCAACAGTTGAAACAAGCCAGATATCCAAAAACATACAAACAGCATGCACCTTAATTCATAAGTGATCCATTAGTCTTTACAATTAAATTACAACCAACCTTGCCCGACACACAAACACACACTCCACCACCACTGAATTACAAAAAGAAACATAGTACTCATCGGAAGAACTTTCACACTTCATTTCAGATAACCATTTTAATTGCAGGAAACATTTAAGCCTTGACATATAGAAAAGCATATACATTCAGGCAGGCACGCCTATCCACAGAGAGAGGGAGAATTGAAGTCAACCTCAGATATCATTAGAACAATTCACAGCATAATATTAACCAAAAAAGGGGAAAGAAATACTAATCAGATTAACTCCATTGCAGTAATATCAATGACAAGTATAAACTCCAATCGACATAAAAAAATAATACTAATTAATACACAAACAGAAAGTGTCTATTGAGATTTGAAGTCTACCCACCTTGGGTTTAAGATCAGACGACTGTTGTGAGGCACTATTAACCCGTTCAAGATCAAGAACAGATTTAATAGAAGATGCCCAGTTTTTCCTTGACCCAATAAAAGTCCTTTGAATTGTACTACCATTTACACTAATTCTCCTGCGAGTACTCGAACAAGCCTTCTTCGACTTTTTCCCACTACATAACCCAACAAAATCAACAAAAACCAAGTCTTTACTGCTGCCAACACCATTCCCAGCAAATAATTTCACAGACTGCACAACCTGACACACTGATTGTACAGACATCTTTCATCAACCTTCCCTTAAAACACACAACCACTTATTATTTCACTGTATGATCTATAAGCAATGGGTGCGGAAGGTGAAGTGGTACTATTTCAGAGGAGAGACGTGTGTAGAATGTGTGGAACTGGGGAAATAAAGATTTAGAGATAAAAAAATAATGAAAAAAAAAGAGAAACGACTTGCAGCCACCCGCCATCTACTTAATTTCTTGGCATTATTCTCGACTATTGTAAAGATTTTTTTTTATTTTTTTTTTCTCCCTTTTCCGATGGATTTTTTGTGTTTGTGGTTCATAGGTTTGTCTGTATACGTATGTACTGTATAAAAGTGTGTGTGACTATATGTAGCAACCAGGAGCCATTTAGTGTGTGTTTCTTGATAATTTTGTCTTCATTATAATGTCCTCACACGATTGCAAAGCTTAAAGCAATCTAAGATACTAATACATGAATCTTTAATTAAAAATGGACACTGAAATAATTACGATTAACAGATAGTAAAATTTAGTGTCATAATCTGAAACGAATGAAAATTATAGCCGTCTAACTAGCATCCTCGTGCTACACGAATCATGTTAAAATTGTTGACTTTGATCCGAAACTCTTTGAAATTCAAACATGTTGAAGGACCAATGATAACAAGTTTGTCTATATTAAGGGCGTGTTTGAGTTACATTATTTTAGAAGAATGTATACTGAAATAATAAATTAACGGAGAATGTGTGGTTGAAAAAAAAAAGTTATTGATGTGATGAAAAATATTATTTTATTGAAAAATATGCGATTGAAAATGAGTAGAAAAATAATAATGAAAATGTTAATGTGTATCAAACATGAGCTAAATCATGATCGCTAATATATGAACTATGTCATTGTAAAAGTTAAGACGACTTCCAAAAAAAAAAATTGCATATGGTTGTTATTTTAAAAACTTTGTTTGCCGTTTTTTCGTAAAAGCTCAATCAATTCAACAATGTAATCGGCTATGTAATCAAGCTAATTGAGTGGAACTTGCCTAACAAGAAAATAAATTAAAATTAAATACTGAGTACTCGGCCTTTAAAGAAATCCTAATTAGCATTATATTATTTAATTAACTGTAAAAGACCAAGTAAATTAATAATTCAAAATTAAGCAATTACCTGTATTTTGCATGAAGCCTGTAAGCATATGTCATGCTTACGTAATACTGAAAGCAAAATTTAAGATTCAATTCATATGGAAGTTGATGCTTTGATGCGTTAGTCTTGACCTTGTCATTGCATTGACTTACTGGCAAATGCCAGCTTCACCAATGATTTCCCTTTGAAAGATGATAGATGACCTGTAACAGCCGGTATTTGAGAAAAGATTCCGGTGATGATCCGACAGGTGATTTTGATTTTTTTTTTTTTAATTACAAAGCTTAGGTTCAATGACATTGATATGAAAAGTACAATAATCGTAAAAAATCTCAAGTGGAATCTTTAGAGATTAGGCTGCCACGCGTCGACTATCGTTTTGTAAAAATTAGAGGTGTGAACGTAATCGTCCAACTACTAAGTTTGAGACAACAACTCGGTCTTTATTTTAACTCGATCCAAGTCTATAAGCCGACTCGTGTAGACTTTTCTTCTTTAGATTACAAGTTGTTCTTGTTGGGCTTTCTTTTATGTTGGTGAATAAGTTTATGTTAACCTACAGAATTTAAATTAAATTGATTGAATTTGTGTATCTCGCCAATGGTGCTTAGTATAAAATAAACAAGTTATTTCTCAAGGTTTGATATTATTTACATGAGCAATAAGAAGATTGAAATCACATCCCATGATATATCATAATTTTACTTATGTCATCTCATTGTGTATCTATATTTATTCATTGATTGTCTTCTTAATTAATATTCTTATATTTGTCTCGCTTTATTTTCATAAATGAAAGACGCGCGTACAACTTCTTAAGTTGCCCATATTTGTAGAATACTTTAAAACGGATTGGACATTGTCCCTTTTTTTCCTCATTTTCTATAAAAACACCATCAAAGTTTAGGTAGGGTTTTTAGGCCCACGTCTAAATGTGTTTGAGCCACATTTTTTTGAAAAAATGTATTTTAGATTAGTAATATTGACGGGGAATGTGTGATTAAAAAATAAGGAAAATTTATTGAT
>CAIGRE010131133.1:0-16760 GCA_903798275.1 Fraxinus angustifolia subsp. syriaca
AAAATCTCGAGTTGAGCCCGAGCTTTTTTCTTTAATTTATAATACGTATAAATCGTACAAATTTTAAATTTTTTAAGTAAAAAATGTAGATTTGACATTAAAAAAAATAAAAAAATCGAGCCGACCCTGGCTCAGCTCGATTCAGACCGAAAGCTCGGGTCTAGCCTTATTTTTTCTGACCGGGCTCCGTTCGGCTCGAGCCAAAAAAATCTCAGCACAAAAAAGCTCAAGCTTTTTTTTCGGTTCGACTCAGCTCGTTGACATAGCTAGCTGTGGTAGAAAGGGTGACGAGATGGAGGAAGAGTTTTCAAAACTTAGTCCTTGTTTGACCTCATTTTCTAAAATTTATTTATCATTAAATTTTTTAACCAAACATTTTAATGAGATCCACAATTTTCATAAACTTTTAGCCCATGTTTGACACATTCTTTTAAAATAAATTATTTTAAAATTTATTTTCAACCACACATTCTTCAAGGAAAAAATATTTTCCATTACATCAATTACTTTTTCTTACTTTTTTACCACATATTTCTCATCATATCGCTATTTAAAATATGTTCTTCCCTCAAAAATATTCATCAAACACACCATTAATCACAAATTTTATCAACTTATATTAAAATTTACTAAAAATCTGTTTTTTTAACTTTGAATCATGGCTCAATTTTACTTATATAAACTAAATAAGAGTATAATTGTCTTTTTGTGAAAAAAAATCACTCGAGAACCCCATTATTAAGGACTAAATACCAACATATTTAGAGGGTGGAAACCTATGTACACAAGGTCTACTGTTGATGTGATGGTTTACTTCTATGTCTCATTTCACAAGGAACCTCAAAGTGGCTTTATTTCATTATATTCCATCCATAACCCAATTTCATTCATTTAAGAATTTTCCTACTTGTAAATAAAAAAAATGTACATAAGAGCTTATCGAAAATGATATGGACGGAAAATATTTGATGAAAAATTTGATTGTATTTTAAAATGATAAATTGTATAATGTTATGTGATATTATGTAATCTGTTGACATCGAAAATTGTATGAACAAAATTCAAGCCAACTTAAAATGTAAATAAGAACTCTATTGATAATGATTTACAAATTACAAGAGTGAACTATATATGTTTTTTTTAATCCCCATTTATCAAGGTTCTCTTTGTCCTTTTATAGGGAAGAATTTACATGCATACTTCATTTCCCTTTCTTATCAGCTACCATAATCAGCTGAGAAAGTACATCGTTGGCACGTTTGGAATGGTTAGTGAGCTCGGCATGTTAGGTCATCATGAATTAACCTTACATGTGGTCCCCAGCAATCAATGAATTACTTAGGGAATAAAGCTAAGGCATATAATTGGTTGAATTGGTAAGCTCTGATGTAAAACCTTTCATATGTCACTTGTCGATTGACGCACAATGTGTAATGAACCTTCAATCATTATGTCCCCTCAGACCTCAGTAAATAATGTAATTCAAACTGATCTCATATATCCGAACTCACATTAGAATAGGCTTAATGCATTTAACAAACTGTACTTAACGACCTCGGAGGTCGGATGCTAATAGTTACCCCTCGGTTAGTGCTTGCCTTGGTGACGAACTGACTTTGAGCGTAATTGGCACGTTTTTTTATTTCTTTAATCATTACAGTAATAAATGACATGATCATGTAACTTGCTGATGAGCTGTCATGCATACTTAGTTTCTTTTTCCACAAGCTTCGGCAAAACAACGTCGTCCTAAAGTAATTAAATCCAGCCATCCATTTTTCCCTCCATTTCATCATCTAATAGCCCAGATTGCGTCTTTGAATATTCATTCCCTTTAAATAAATTTTCTCCCTCATTTTCTCACTTTCGCTTTCCCTTCTTCACACTTTTTACTTTCCAAAAGATTTTCTTCGCGTTCTTATATATTTTCTAAGTGAGGTCATCCATATTTAGGTATTCTTCTTAACTAAAATACCTTTCATTTTCCTTTGTGTTACATTTTACCTCGGTTGTTTATATGAGTTCGGGCGAATCGATGGTACAATTAGGGTAACCAACAGTAAGAAACAGTATCTTTTTCATCTTCTCATTCTATTAGCTCGTCCTCTACTACCTCAGACTGTCGAGAAGTTTTAACACCAATCCCCATTACCTCAGTTTACCCAAAACAATTAGGTACTTTTAGGAATATGGGACAAAATCGTAAAAGGGAAGAAGTTAGATCTTAGGATGGTAATAATGGAAATACTCAGGAATGGGGGCTTATTCCTATAGTTCGGTAGTTATAGGATACATGCTTGCCAGTTTATGGGCTAAGTATAGTATTCCCAAATCAGTAGAATTAGTTATCCTGACTGCATCTGACCGAGCTAACACTCCACCATCTAGATGTGTAGCTTTGAATTAAGCTATTCTTATTATCCGTTTAAGACTACCTTTTCCTAGAATAATCCGTCTGCCAATTTCTTGATTCATAGGGAATAGCCCCAACCCAACCTTGTCCTAACGATTGGAGAACTTTAGTTGCTACTTTAATTTTGTGGAACAAATTAGGCTATCCCAAGCTGCCCAATTTAACTTTCTTTTTACCTTAAGGAGGACGAGAAGGATTCTAGCTGGTGGTATACTAGTGTTAGGCCTAAGACGGGATAGTGCTGGATACTCCCTCTTCGATAAAGAAGTGGAATGAAGAATTTTTTTATATATTAGGGGAGTGGCAGTTTCATCCTATCGAGGTGAATATAGAAGAAATTGTTCCTACCCTCTATCCACCACTGTGTAAGTAAACATCATTTTTGTACATTTGTGTACTTGTTTTAGAAAACATATTTTTAATTGATTCGGATCATCTTGCTAACTATAAAAAACTGTTTTGACCAAAGCAGTGCAAAACGAGCGGCGGGATTAGATCTTTTTCGAGAAACAGAAGTCTTGCAAGTCTGTCATCTCGGACTCCAACCTTTTCCAAGCTGGGTTATTCCAAACTCTTTCACCGACTTCATCATTAGCTTGGGCTCGTACTTCTATCCCATCTTCTTCCAGTAAGTGTTTCCCCCCAAGTATTTTAATTAACTTTTACCACAACTATTGAATTTACACGTGTTCATTCCTATTTCAGATCAAGACCAAGAAATGTAGGGATACAAAGTAGCGAAGGCAGCAGCAGCTGTTAAGGGAAAAATGAAAGAAATTTATGCTAAGGTCGTGAATTGATCTGAGGAGGTTAAACCCGAGGTTGAGCCTGAACAACCTTTGAAGTGACGCCATTCTGATGAGCCATTGTCAAAATCCATTATCGTGGCCTCATCTCCTTCAAGGTCTGCTCATATGCCACCAGCTCCTACCTCAGTCCCAACTACCATCGGGACTAGCTCCTCAATGTCGATAACTTGATAGGTAGCCAACATCAGATTTTACTAGACTTTCTCGGGGCTTCATCCCCCTCTAGGGAGTCTACAGTAGCACGTCCATCTCCCTGTAGAGAATCTGCTACTCTCCTTACCAGGAGCTGGAATGAACGGGAGCAAAAATTCCTTATTGATATACCAGTGGGCGAGGCAATAATTATGGCCCAACTCTATAGCCACTGATCAATCTTATACATGATGTCCGTGGAATTTAAGGTAATCTTTCAATCTAAAGTATTTTGGGATTTAATTGAGTTTTATGATCTATAACTCAAAATTATTTTTTCTATTTTCAGGTGAAGGATAAGCTAGACAAGATGCTCGAAGTAAAAGACTAGGCCATGGCCTTGTTTGACAAAATGGAGGCAGAAAAGGCGAAGCTTGCTGAGAAAGAGATGGATTATAAAGATCGCCTAAATAAAATGGGGGTGGAGCTGAACACCAGGTTGACCTCAAAGCTCAAACTTATGGATGAAAACAAAGCTCTACAGATTTGGGGAGAAAAAGCCACTACCCGAGCTGAAAATGAAAAGAAAAGGGCTGACGAGGAAAAAACTCGAGCTGACAAGGCCACAAATAGAGCTAGGGAAGCTACCAAAAAAGTAGAAGAGACAGAGCTCAAAGCTTCCAAAGCAGTTGAAAACTAGAGGGCCTCTCCTGAGTTTGATGCACCGGTTCAGGACGCTTATGTTGTGGCTTTGGCTTAAATAATAAAGCACATCAACAGGGAAATGCCAGATTTTGACACCTCGGGCAGCAGAAGTTTGAATCTCCCCTGCCAACGAAGATGTTGACGACGAGGTTCTTGCTCTTCAAGACCCACCTGCCTCTTAGCTCTTTTTTTATTATTATGTCATT
Source organism: Fraxinus angustifolia subsp. syriaca (assembly GCA_903798275.1). NCBI lineage: Eukaryota > Viridiplantae > Streptophyta > Magnoliopsida > Lamiales > Oleaceae > Fraxinus > Fraxinus angustifolia. Next base: position 4,266 of record CAIGRE010131133.1, read on the forward strand.
ATTATTTTTGTCAAACTTCAAAACTTCTTTTGGAGCTTTTCTTGTAATCTTGTTTCATCAATGAATGAATATCACTTCATCTTTTCTTTTACGTAAAATATTATTACTTTTACAATTTTTGTAAGTTATATAAGAAATGAACATCTATTTGGACTAAATGTTGTAGCACGTGTAACCTTAGTTCGATCTGCTAGTAAGCAGAGTTTAAATGATTTCCTCGTTTAGGAAATTCCTCTCTAAGTATTGTAACATATGCAGCCATAGTTCAGTCTACTAATAAGCGGGCTTTAATGATTTCCTTATTTTAAGAAACTTCTTTAAATATTGCAGCACATGCAACCTTAGTTCGGCCTGCTAATAAGCAGGGCTTTAATGATTTCCTCGCTTAGAAAATTTCTCTAGGTGTTGCAACACATACAACCTTAGTTCGGCCTGTTAATAAGCAGGATTTTTATGATTTCCTTGTTTCAGGAAATTTCTCTAAGTGTTGCAACACATGCAACATTAGTCTGGCGAATCAATATTTCTATATATTTTCCCTTTTAACAGAACACACATTTTTATTATAGATAATTGAGGCGTGATACAAGATACATTTACTATCTATTGATAATACTTCTTATGATGTTCTGCCTTCCAAGGATGCACTGGAGGTCTGCCTTCCATATCTTCTAGCTTGTAAGCCTTCTTAAATAGTACTATGGTTACTCTGTAAGGACCTTCCTAGTTAGGTCCTAGAGATCCACAGCTAGGTTCTCATGTAGCCAGAAAGCTTTTCCTTAACACCATGTTACCGACCTCAAACTTCCATTTCCTAACCTTCTGGTTATAGTATCTCACGTTATGTTACTTATATACGGCATTCCTGATTTCAGCCTAATTTCTTCTCCCTTCTACTAGATCGTGTTCTCCTCGCAACGTCTTCTCATTTTCTTCCTTATGGTACACCATTGTTCGGATTGAGGAAATCCCTATCTCAAGTGGAATTACAGCTTATACCCCGAAAGCTAGAGAGAAAGGGGTTTACACATCCTCCCTTAAGAGCATCAAGTTTGGCTTTCAGCGTATGCTTGATGATCTTATTAATTGCTTTAACTTGGTTGTTAGCTTGAAGGTGGTTCGGCATGGAGAAGTGCTTTCGTATGCCAAGTTTTCCATAAAAATTAGCAAAGCGAATGTTGTCAAATTTCTTTACATTGCTAGTTACGATGGAATGTGGTATTCCTAATCTACATACAATGGAATTCCACATGAAGTTGGTGGTCTTTTGCTTGATGATTTTAACCAATGGTTCAGCCTCCACCCATTTAGTGAAGTAATTCATTGCGGCAATTTCAAACTTTGTCCCCTTTTTCAATAGGCATAGGACCAATTAGATCAAACTCCCACTTGGAGAAGGGCTAAGGAGCTATTACACAGTTCAATTCTCCTGGTGGGAGTTTTATGTTGGGAGCAAATCGTTGACATTTATCACATTTCTTAGCAAATCCCAATGCATCATTCCTCGTGATGAAAATATCACCGTCGTACTATCTTGTGAACCAATAATTGCCTACCGAAATGATTTTCACACACTTCTTCGTATATTTCTTGAAAAGCATAAAGTGCCTCATCATCATTCAAGCATCTCAACTAAGGCACGAAATATCCTCATTTGTAGATAACATTGTCAACTAATGTATATCTCGTTGACCTCATCCGAAGTTTTCTCGCCTCTACAGAATTTTCTGGACACGACCCCATTTTCAGGTAGGACCTAATCTTAACCATTCATGTAGGCTTGGGATCGATTTCATAGAAATAGTTTCTACCCTTTGAATGGCTAGATGAGAAATCCTCCATATAGGGATGTCGTCAAATGTTGCCAATCGAGCTAAGACATCGGAATGACCATTTTGAGTTCGGTGAACTATTTTGACTAACAAAGTTTGGAAATTTTTGAACTCTTATTTGACAACTTGGAGATAGTTGTTCATTCTTTCTTCCCTACCTTGGTAAGCTTCATTGACTTGATTGACCACAAATTGTGAATCACTGTAGACTATCAAATGAGAAACTCTATAAGTGCTTCATATTCAGCCCAGTCAAGCTTTGAACCTCCTTAGGCTTTGTTGGGGGATGCATTTCAATGATGGCACGTATCTTTTCTGAATTTGCTTCGATTCCCTTACGATTCACTAGATAACCCAAGAATTTTCATGAGCTCACACCAAAAGCACATTTGTGTGGGTTTAGCTTCATCCCAAATTTTCTTAGGATTCTGAACATTTCAGCATGATATTGTTGATGGTTCCTGGCATTCGCACTCTTTACTAACATATCATCAACATATACTTCCATAGTTTTACCAATGTGCTTGGCAAACATATTATTGACTAGACATTGGTAGGTAGCTCCAGCGTTTTTGAGATCGAGAGACATCATTTTGTAGCAATATAAGCATCGATCAGTGATGAAAGTAGTATGTTCTTGGTCTGGCTCATATATGAGAATTTGATTATATCCTGAGTATGCATCTATGAAACTAAGCAACTCATGTCCTACTGTTGCATCTACCATTTAATCTATCATTGGTAATGGAAAGTTGTCCTTATGACATGCTTTATTCAGATCGGTGAAATATATGCACATTCTCCGATCTCCATTGTTCTTCTTTACAAGAACTGGGTTAACAATCCATTTTGGATATTTTGCTTCGCGAATAAATCCATTATGAAGCAACTTCTGCACCTCTTTGTTTAAAGCCTTGCACCTTTCTTGATTCAGAGGTTGATGTCGTTGCTGTTTAGGCCGCACCATTGGGTCGGTACCCAACCAGTGGTAAATGATTCCTGGATCAATCCATTTCATGTTTGAATGGTTCCAAGTGAAGACATCAAGGTTTTGTTGAGGGAACTCAATAATTTGACCTCGGAAGGGTGGTTGCAGTTCGTGGCCTATTCTGAGTTCTTTTGATGAATTCAATGTCTTTGTTTTCCTTAACTTGTCCTACACCATGAGGCGTGGAAAATTTGAGAGAGTGGTGGTAAATTGATACAATTGCTCTTAGATTAAATAATAGAAACTGCCACATAAGGCATCATAGGAGGAATTGGAATTTAACACTACAAACTTTGCATTCAGTTTAGTTCGGCGTGGAGTTTCACCGACCTCAACAGAGAGCTTGATCAACCCTTTTGATTTGGTAAGGGCCCTGTTGAGTCCTAAAACCACATTCGGATATGGTTGTGGAAAATTCAATAGGACCCATATCCATTCCAGTGTGTTAACATAAAGTATGTTAAGAGAGCTTCCCGTATCAACTAAAACTTCGGGAATGATAACTCCTACTATGGGTATTGAGATTACCATGATTCCAAGATAGGGATATGGATCAACGTCCTTTCTATGGTGTTTCTCAGTAATGAAGATCTTAGTGAGCTCGGCAACAATGGGTCTTTTTAACCTTGCCTCCCCTGTTCACCCATTTTGTTATCCTTTCAACATTTGGATTTGAGGGCTAGGTAAATCAATGTTGCTAGCCCTTACCTTGACCTGATTCCCGCGTACTACACCATTTCCGTTTGGGGTAAAAAACTTCATCCAATAATGATATGTCAAGGTGGCGGCATGTAATTTATGCAGTATGGGTCTCCCTAATATAACATTATAGTTGAAAGAAAGTTCAACAACAACAAAGTTTGCTAAGATTCTTCTCTGGCAAGGGAGTTATCCTAGCTCTACACTTAGAACGATTTGACCTTGAGCTTCAATAGGATCACTAGAGAACCTTTGCAACCTCCTGGAGTATGGCTAGAGGTTACGTTCTTGGATTCCCATTTGTTCTAAAGTTCAAGAATACAACACATTGACTTAACTTCCATTATCCACCAGAGTTCGATGCACTTGTATCCCAGATGCAGTCGTGGTTATTACCAATGCGTCACTTTAGCCCTGCAAAATCTCGTACGAATCTTCTTCTGAAAATCCAAACCATTCTGAGTTTAACGTAGTGTTAGTGTTAGACTCCAGTAATCTCACGTTATAATCTTACCAGATATGATGTGCATGCTTGTCTGTGCCTTACTCTTCTAGACCCTTCAAGGCATTGATTACCACTTACTAGAGTTCTGATCTCAGCTCAGGTTAAAGGATCCTGAGCTGGAAAACATGGCTGAACTCGCTGAGCCGTTCTTTGTTAATTAGGTTGTTGAATGCTATCTTGGTTTGTCTCTCTAGGTTTAGCCACAAATTCTTTCAAATGACCTCGTCGAATTAAGGATTCCACCTCTTCCTTTAAATTTCTACAATTATTAGTATTATATGTCATGTGGTCATGTGGTATCGATAGTACCTCCTTTGATTTTTCCTCGCCAAATCATTTTTCTAAGGTGGGGTCTACAGAATGTTTCTTTTTCTACTACTTGCAAGAAAACTTCCTCAGGGTGGCATTTAAAGGATGATATTTGTGGGATCTATCTGGATAAGGCTTAGGACGACCTTGATCCCTCCTATCTTTTCTCCTTTCACGATTGAAATCTTTATCCATTTTTTTCTCGTTTAGTTGATGTGAAGACTATGGATTTACCTTGAGTTCCTCCTGGTCGGACATGGCTTCCTCAGAACTTATATGTTTTTTTAGCTCAACCCAGGAACTCATGGTATGTCCGAGGTCCGTCCTCATGTATAAACCAACAAAACCTCGTTCTTGGCCTTAGCCTCGAAAAACTGCCATAAGTGCGACATCATTGGAGATATTCTCAACTTCCATAAATTGCTTATTGAATTTGTCCAGGTAACTTTTGAGCAATTCAGTATTTCCTTGTTTAATGCTCACCAAGCATTCCTTAGGTATGGTTCTTACTTTAGAACCCATAATCTGGGCAAGAAATGATGTGGTAAGGTCATTCCAATTTTTTTATGGATCTTTGATGTAGCCTTCTAAACCATCTTTGGGCCTTATCTTCCAAGGTCAGTGGAAAAGCACGACACATTATGACATATCCTACTCATTGCAGTTTTATCCAAGAAGTGTACTTGTCCAAATAGCTAAGAAGGTCTCCATCTCCTTCTCCTTCGTACCCGGTCAATTGAGGCATCTTCAACTTTTCAGGCAAGGGTTCAGGGATGATATCTTCAGTGAATGAAGAATGGCGCTTGGTGAGATATTCCTCCATGTTTCATTTGTCCTTGGCTTCCAAATCAGCAATACGTTTTCTCAAGGCGCTTATCTCAAGCTCTGGTTATTCCAATAATCATTTGACATGGGGCTCGACGTGTTTACTCAAAGGTGTTAAGGAGTGTTGAGAACCCATTCTGTTAAATACGCTGCAAGCTTTCCTAACAGTCGACTTTGCTGTTATGGGAGAGCTTCTGATCTCTTCAGTTCAACTTTTGAACGATTATTCTCCTGAGAATTGGAGAGTCCTTCTAGTGGGATGTCGTTTAGTTCTCTCCCTATGTGGAGATTCCACCTCAGTGTCTTGTGGTAGAGCGTGAATTTGGTTTCATTCCAACCTGTCATCTATGTTTGTCAATTTTTCAACGACTTCCCTCATTATAGTCATTTGAGGGTCGGCAGCTTCGTTTTGACCTCATCTTCTTCCAACATTTTGTGGATTGATGATTTGTTCAGGACAAGTGTGGGATTGATTTTCCGGACGTTGAAAAATCATTGATGGTGATATTTCTTCGTAGATTTTATGGAGAGATATGACTGCATTTACGAGTTAAGTGCTCTCCTTCTAGTGCCAAACTGTTGACATCGAAAACTATATGAACATAATTCAAGCCAACTTCAAATGTAAATAAGAACTCTATTGATAGTGAGTTGCAAATTACAAGAGTGAACTATATATGTTTCTTTTTTTAATCCCCTGCTTTATCAAGGCTCTCATTGTCCTTTTATAGGGAAAGATTTACATGTATTCTTCATTTTCCTATCTTATCAGTTACAATACTAAGTTGAGAAAGTACATCATTGACACATTTGGAATGGTTAGTGAGCATGAGTTAACTTTACATATGGTCCCCAACAATTAATGAATTACTTAGGGAATGAAACTAAGGCATATATTTGATTGACTTGGTAGCGCGGATGTAAGACCTTTCATATATCACTTGTCGATTGACTGTAGTATAATGTGTAAGTAACATTCAATTATTATGTTCCCTCAAACCTCTGTAAATAATGTAATCCGAGCTCACATTAGAACATGCTTAATGCATATAACAAATTGTACTTAAAGACATCGGAGGTCGGATGCTAACATAATCCATTATTTAAATCTTGATGTACATATAGCAAAACTCCTCATTTAATCCCCTTTCGTGTCATTGATGTGCCACAAATTTTTCAATATATGTAATTGTGAAGCACTTGGATTTTATTTGTTTTTCACAATAAGAAGATAATATTTATTTTCTGTTTGGTTTAACTAAAATAAATTGATAAAAGTTAACCACGAAACCTACAATTTTTTTATTTATCAAAATTCACTAAAAATCTAATTTTAGCAAAATTAAACATGGGCGTATATTATATTTAATTAAGATGGGTGAAAATAAATTTGTAATAAAGAAGAAAAATTACTAGTTGATAAAAGATTTAAGAACTTAGTACTACATTGAAATTCGAAAAGAGTTCAAAACTCATCCTTCAATATATAGCTCATGTAAGAGTGAGAAAAATATAGTGTACTCACTGATCTTTTGTTTATGGTTGCCTTGTTGCTTCAACTGAATTACCTTGACAAAAATCTTACCACAATTAATCTCAGATCTCGTTTAACACGTAGGATAATTTAATTCGTGTCTGGTCAACTATTTACTTCGATTTGTTCAAGGATATGATAATACGATGGATAAGATTGCCTCAATAGAAAATGAGTAGCCTATTTAGCCCTTGTTTGGCAAATTTTTTTTTGAAATTGTAAGTTGATGAGTCTCATAAAATGTGTGGCTAAAAAATAAGAAAAATAAAAAAGTAACGTGTTCAGTAAAATGTATGATTAAAAATTAAGCTCGATTAACTTATATTCTCAAAAAAGTTTTGTCAAGCAAGGCTTAAATAATTGAAAAAAAAATTATTTTGAAGCTATGCCAAACTCTTGTTTGGGCTCAATTTTTTTTAAAAAAAATTCTTATATTTTAACCACATATTTTTCAAAAAAAAAATCTCATTTTAATGAAGCCCAAACATGGAGTGAAAAATGTTATTATTCAATGTCACCCGTTGTCAACTTAACTTTTTTGTAGGAAACAAAACTAATTGGCATATTTGGATGCTACCGAAGTTTCTCCGAACACATCGAATGGTCAATTGTTGTTTCATTAACTTAATTTGTAGACTAATGAATGTATGAACGGTCGAGTTAGTTTGTTTGATAGGGACTTTCACTATGCTTTTATGGGATTCAATTACAATCTCAAATAACTTGCTTTATAAAAGTTACTTATGTTTTGTTTTTATTTAAAACGCACTTGTTACCTAGCATCGATGCATGTGCGAAGTGCGATGGTGGCCTATGAAAAAATCTGAGATATCCAGCAAAAGATCTCAATGGCCCATGGAGAAAAGCTTGAAACGTGTTGACCCGCTTTACTTTGAAACGTTTTAAATTTAAAGTTGTGATGTATTCTTCGAGTTTGATTTGTTGGTTTGAATTTAATCTTGTGAGCCTTCAATTTTTAACAATCAATTAGGACTCACGAGTATAGTGTTCCATATTGATATATGACGTCTCCATAGTTGGATTTTGCATAATTATTAATGACAAAATACGCGAGAACAATAATATAGTTTAATAAAAAGAAAAGATGGACATTTTACTTTTTTTATTAGTTATTACTTTTTCACAAGAAAAGATTAAAAAAGGGGGAGACATGCATGAAAAACCTACTTATTCATCGCTCATTTTTACCAGCTAAAAAAGAAATCCATACAAAGGATAAATATTACACAAAAGCCCAAAAATATTTGAGCAACTTTATTATTATTATTATTAACTCACGGTTTGTAAAATGGAAAATGGAAAATTACATAACTACAAAGATTTCGAAATACATTTAACAAACTCGTGGAATCTTTTCAAAAATCAAGTGGTCACATTTTGTGACCTATAACTTAATTAATCAGATCATTGTTGCAAAGATATATAATTTATAATCACAATCACAGACTACATAAGGTCATAATTACAAAGACACAAATTTAATATCTCATATATTATTTATTAGTAACGAATTATCTAAATTCGTGATCACAAAAACACAATATGTAGGTCACAATTAAAAATTTAATCGCAAATCACATATTTTTATAGGTTACTACTTATTTGTCAATTACAAATTATCAATTTAAATAGTCACAATTGTCCAAGTAACTGTTCGCGAATTACTCTTCATCCACCTCACCTCACCTTGTCAACGCCATCAAAATCATCGCCGACTCCTCAAATCCTCACCCACCACCACCACCATTACCCGCTTTACACCTCAAATGCACAACAACCACAACCTCTACTAGAAGTCTAGGAGTGAACATGATTCAATTTGGGAGGTTTGAGATAATTTTTCAAACCAAACCAATTTAAATCATTTTTTTTATTTTTTATTTATTTAAAACAACGGTTTAACAAAGAGAAGATTAATATAGATCGAATAAGTTAAATCATAAATATTAATGTAAAATTTTACGTTAAAACATAAATAATATTATTAGAAATATTACAAATCATAGTTTTATAATTCTAATCATTACAATGCAACAACATAATATAAATATTTTAACCTCTTAGTCGATACTAATTGTTGCAACATCTGCAATTGTAATACGTGATTCATTCTCTCCAAAAATATAAGAATATAGGACATGAATTCATTGGTCATAATTAAATTATATAAAACAACCAATGAAAGAAAATAAATAGAAAGATCAAATATATTAATATCTTTGTAACTATTTGTGAATTATCCAATATTTCTACTTCATCCAAATATCAACGAATCGCTATATGTTCTCTATTACTATAAAACCAATTTTTAAGTACGTGCCATCAACAATGATGACAGGTCTACAATGCACCCACCCTTTAATTGATGCACCAAGTGCCACGAAGCAGTATTTGAATCTATTGTGACTGTCCACCTCAAGTCCTGTGATCGTTCCTGGATTATTCTGTTCAAGCATATGAAGGTACCTCAGTAGATGTTTGAATGACTCTTTAGGATCACCCATGATCATTTTCAAATTCTTTTCATGAGATCTCAAAGCTTTAACATAGTTCAAAGACACTCCGTAAATACGTAAAATGTCATTGCATATGTCATTTGGTGTGTACGCGATGATTTATACTTGTACTTGATGAAGGAGGACACAACTGACGTCGATAATTGCCTGTGAGATCTCAAAACTATATTCGAAGAGCATGTGCGACCATCGCCAGTCTTTCTAATCTTAAATAGCTTTGTTTTCTCTAACCTTGAAGACCTGCATATCCAGTTGCAATCTTCATTTGAACATTTGATAAGATACTCTCCCTTATCTAACCGAACAACGATGAATTCAAACATGTTTTGAATGGCATAGAAACTCCAACTCAATTTCAAAATCTCATTATTACGAAACACCCTGCCATATTCTACATTCCTAGCATCAGGTTTAGACACAATTGTGACATCATCGTCATCTGTGTGACCAACCGGTTCTATTAATGCGTCACATTTGTTTTTCGGGATTTTTTTGCTTCTACGGAATTGAAGATGACATGTTTGAGAAGAATTCAGGTTACAAATTATAACTGGTTCCTTAATTTCAGGGTGTAGATAATCATTCCTAGTTTATATATATTCTATATATATTAAAAATATATATAATATATCAAATTGGATCCTGATTTTTGAAATTGAAAATCATATGTTGTAGTTTTGAAATGTGTGTAATGTAACTGCATGGTTTATGTATTGTTCCCTTGTAAAATTACATAAAAGCCCAATCGTATTTAAATTAAAAGGCCAAATGTTTGGGTAAGCTTTGGGTCCCTTAAAAGGGATTTATTTTGTCTGTACGAAGTAGAGTATGGAGTCGTGTTGCCAAAGTAAACCCCTTTAAAGGGGACCTATGACAAAGGGCCAGTAGTTGCCTTTTTGAGCTATTAACGTCTCCGCCAACTTTTCCATTCAAATCCATAATCCAAGAAAAAAACCAAACTCGTAATCCTCCGAGCAACTTGATGGCCCTTATTCGGCCCATGATCCAAGAAAAAAACCAAACTCGTAATCCTCCGAGCTTCCAGACACATTTATATGTTGGTAAAGAGAATTAGACTACTTAGATTCTCCTATTTTAATGTTAATCCTACTTAAAACTGCGAACTAAATATGGCTTGAAGACGTTATTCAAAAGACTCGTGATTGGGCCCCCAAGTCCCTATATTAATTACATGCACTTGTTCTAATCTGTCAAATTGATAGTTAAAAAGATTTCTTGGTTAGGATTTTTATTGCTATACAGTTACTGCATTAAACAAGCAGTGTTGACTTACGATAAAGCTACTTTGCTGGAAGGATTCTATAGAAAGCTTGACATAATTGCATGTGACAGCAGATGATTGAATGAAAAATCTGACTCTATTTTAATATGTTCAATAATAGAAGCCAAGTGACATTATTTCAAGCTTTATGTCAATTTTAATGTTCATATAACATGATTGATTGACTTATTAGTTCGCCAATTCAAGAATTTCTTTGTAATTTTCTTTAAATTTCGAGAATATTATAATGCATATAATTCATGTTTGATCCTCATTTTTTCTCGAATTCATTTTAAATCAAAAGTGTCGTTGAATTTACAACTTTTATCAATATTTTAATCATATGTTTCACCAACTTTTACCGAAATTTATTAATTTTTATCCAAATCAAACTAGGGTATAATAGCAGTAACATGTCATGTGTGTAATCAATATTCGAGTCGATCAAATCCTTAATAATCAAGACACTAATGTAATGGTTGGGCTTAATAAATGTGTCCCAAATTCAGTTACCAAATGGTCAAGTGGGACATTTCAACTGCACTGATACAGACTAATCACTAACCAATCCTTAAAGTTAGTTATGGAGGGAGGAAGGTACAAACTCTGACAACTGATACCAACATAACAACAGAAATTACTGTGAAACCATTGTACTCACCACCTTACCATACCAGTTGTCTTCTCTAGTTGATGTGCATACTTTTTTTTTTTTTTTTCTGAGAAATTTTGAATAAAATTAGGATTCGCTTGGTAGCATGGAATTTCATAAAAAATGTCAGAAAAACGAATTTCACTTTGACCTTTTGATTGCAACGTAGAAATGAAAATCGAATTCTAAGGTACAACCACTTTAAACTGCATTTTCTTTGTTTTCATATGAATTTGATGAGTTTTTATTTTTCAACTAATATGGGATTGAAATTCGTTTCAACAATTGCCTATCAAACGGACCCTTAACGCCTTGAAATAAACAATTCTGCTATACATACACTCTCCGATGACGATTTGGTTGACACTGTGTGAAGTGAACAACGTTTTTACCCTTAATTTTAACAACAATTATAATAATCAACTACATGACAAAAGCACACAATATCAATAAAAATGTCATCAAGGAATGTACGAATAATATAAGTGTTTATAAACAATTTAAATTATAAATCGATAAAATTGAGTGATGGATAAATAAATAATTACCGAAATAGGTGAATAAAATGTTATTTGAATATTTATTAAATATGAGCCAAACACAGACTTGGAAGGTCACATGGACATGTAGAGTTTAATGCGTTTATTGACACTTAATTTCACGACTTATTCTTAATTTTCGAGCCAACAAAGCACAAAACCAAACCTGTCATGAATAAGACGGTGCACATGAAAGCTAATACACATCTAACTTTTCTTTGGAGCTCCAAATCCTATTCAATTTTAGCACAATTTCCCCATATTAAGGATACATCTGGATGCCCTCACTTTTCTGATTAACCATTTCAAGAAGTTGCGTTTCACATCTTCTATCCGTTGATTCTAGTCATGATATTTTTTGCTTGAATAAAGTTATTTGTACAAAGTTGAGTTACAAAAGTTGGATTACAAAATGTGTTGGCAAAATTCAGACCGTTGATTTCAAATTATTTAAAAATCAGTTTTTAAAATGATTGATGTAGATGTTATTTTGTTAACCAACTTTGTAACATAACTTTGTACATGTAGCGTGGTTCATTTTTTGGAAGATAGCATTGAATTTATTGATTGNTTAAAATTAATGTTTGATTTTGACATTTAGATTATAAGGAGATTTATTAAACCAAGAATTTAAATTGTTTAATTTTTGCTTATTAACATATTCTATCTTAAATTGGTAACAAACGTATTAATTCATATTTGTTTGGAAGGCAAATTCAAAATTAATGCTTCGTTAAATTTATCATGAGGGGTTGCTTAATTGATTAAATCTTGGGTTTGCTTCCCAATGATC
>CAIGRE010131167.1:0-13758 GCA_903798275.1 Fraxinus angustifolia subsp. syriaca
TTTTCTCTATTTTATAACACTTTCTTAATTTATTGCTATTCTTGTTTTGAAGGACTAGATAAAAGTAAACTCCCTAAATTCATTAAGGGCTTGTTTGTTTTTTTTTTTACTTTTCCTTCTTATTGAAAAACATTTTGATTAATCTATTTTAACTAGTATTCGAAAACTATTTTTCAAAAGATTTTTTTTTTCTTTTGGAATTTTCTGTTAAAAGGAAGTCACATTGAATCGACTTCATCTAAAATAAAAGTTCATATGATTAGAAAAACAATTTTATAATATTACTCTCAGAAGCTAATTTTAACTTTTAAAAAGTCTAAAAACATCATTTTAACTTTTGAAAAGTTATATCAAGCAGTTTTGAAAACGGTTGAATCAAGATTTTAATTGGCTAAGGGGTTGAATTTGATTGGATACTCTTTATTAGGGTCTGTCCGTAATTATCGATTACTTCAATCAGAGATTTCTTGAGATAAAGAAGAATATTGTAGCACGTCACAGCGGCTCACTATCTCCATGCAATTTTTAGATAAGGATGAATGTGTTTCTTCAAATGATTTACGTATTGCTCGTATCTTTTATCAGCCACTCATGTTGTTTAAATTGCATGAAAAGTAATCTAGCTCGAATGAAAATGCATCACACTGTTGTGTACAAAATTAGCCAAATAAAACCTTGCCTAATCATAGTAGATTCCTTTAAGATATTAGAATTACTGATTAAATTAGAAAGAGAATAGATTTCTTTATTTTTTATATTCTATGCAATGCAACCATGGATTGATTAAAACATTTGGCACATAAACAAAAACAAAGGGTGTTTAAAAAGAGAAACAATACTACTGAGCACCAATTAATTTAGGTAACTACATTTTATAGGTTCAATTAAATGAGTTATGTGATTTTGCATTTAAATAAATTTATCATTCAATATCATGTAATTGTCACATAAATAGATGCTTAATATCAATAGTGATGAATAACAATGTTCTTAGAAAAAATATCTTCAATGCAAACTTACAAGGATGTCGTAAAAAATGACATGATAGACAAAAATAGATAATGTTTAGAGGCTATGATGCTATGTTAAGCATGCTGAGTCGACAATATAATTAATTTTGTTTCATTTTGTAGAATATCTTCTAGTCTATTTTATTATCTTTATATTAATGTTAATAAAAGACGCGTAGATGGAAATATTGAAATGTAGATGGAACTTATTGGAGACCAATTTAAACTTGACCATTTGTTAAAAAATAATTGTCTCACCGACTAAAAATTCATCAAGTGAAATGCCACATAAATTACAATCCACAGGATGCATTAGAGATGCTCTAAAAGTCTTTTCTCTTTTTATTTGGAAGGTTAACTAATTTTGGGATGAGAAATCCAATAATTGATTAATAAGGTAATCTAAAAAAATTTGAATTGCATACATATTCCATTTATAGATAAGTTATACATCTATATAAATGGCACTCGATATGAGGTAAGAGCACCGTTACCCACGAGCTTGATGAGCCGAGCTAGGGGCTCGTCTAGGCTCAACTCGTCTTGTCTTTCAAGGGCCAAGCTCACCATTTTTAATGTAAAAACCCTCCTCATTTTCTTCGAGTTTGGGACCAAAAACTTAATTTTCGAATAGGTAAAGTTAAAATGTATACGAACAATTTGTGGTGTGTACATTTTTTTTGAAAGAGAAATAAAATATTATTAAGAAAACAACAAAGTTTGATTATATGACGAAATCAAATATTATTTATCAGACTACACGCAATTTCGGCATACTTATTTTGTATTTGAAAATGAGCATTTTGCTAATCCTTTACACACTAAATAGGTAAAGTTAAAATGTATACGAACAATTTGTGACGTGTACATTTTCTTAAAAGAGAAATAAAATATTATTAAGAAAACAACAAAGTTTGATTATATGACGAAATTAAATATCATTTATCAGACTACGCACAATTTCGGCATACTTATTTTGTATTTAAAAATGAGCATTTTGCTAATCCTTTACGCACATCAAGCTTTCTAAAATGTCTTCTTTGAGCTAGCTTCTGAACTTGGACAAAGTTTGCTTATATGCACTAAAAGTAGACTTTGAAACTACTGTACTAACCAGAAGTATTACTAAATCTTTTGCAATTATACAAATAATGGGATATCAACGTTTGTGGCGTCGCCAAAAATCAAGTAAATTAAATTTCATCTCATCAACATGTTCTACATTCCCAATATTTGATGATTAAAATATCTAGGTAATTCAACAGGCATTCCAATTGGAGCGGACACGCGTCCATTGTCCGATTATATGCAGGAGATATAATAGAACTTGCATCAACTCTTTCGTCCCTAATGTCTGTAAATAAATTCAAAATTTCCCCATCTTCTTGAAGATTAATGTTGGAGGGTACGTAGGGTGCCCGACTAACATTTACATCCAATCGATGTCATACAATCCATTCACAGAAGTTAACATGTTTTCTAAATTAGAATAAATAATAGGAGCATCAAAATTTAAAGGATTTTTTTTATTTATCTAATAACATGTTTAGTGCCTTCCAAATTGTACCTTGGGTGTAAAGTCTCATATTTTATATTCTTAAGTTGATTGGTGTCGCTCATTTAAGTAACGAGTTGTGGAGGCTAGCCCATTTAAAGTAATGAAAGCCCAAATCATAAGTTATTTAAAAGTCCAAAGATTTAAAACAATAAGTTTAAATGAATTTGATTACAAAGATTTAGTGAATAATTGGCTTGCCACAACGGTAACATAGTATTTTTATATATATATAAAAACTAATTAAATATTTCTCATTTTACACATTAAAAATTATATCAAGTTAATAGAGTGAATACTTGTTTTATTAGTGGACATTCATAAAGATAAGTTACAAAATCATTTGAATAATTCATTTTCCTCCTATTTTCACCATGTAAATGTTTTATAATTTTGTTTATAGTGTTGACCCCCGAAAAAAAAAATGTGACGCTTACGTGGACAATAGATATTGGACCCACTCCCACCAATTCAAGCAAATTCCAGCACGTTTTGATCAGAAAATCGGTGAATAGTGGGACTAGCGTGAACGCGAGAGATAATCTACGGTGGGAAACAAAAATGTTTGAGCTCCGACGGGTGAAACAAGGATAATTGCGCTAACAACAATCACCAATCGAATGCTAATGGAAACCAAGTAAAAGATCCAACTAAAATATATGCGAGGAGCAAAACTAGATATGTTTAGAATTTTGCAAGATCATTTATTATCGAGGGCTTAAGAGTTTAAAATCCTAGGATCCAACCCTTTTTCAATTACAAAGAGGTTCTATTTATAGTGTTTTGATCGATGTGATGTCCATTGGATCAGAATCATGTGGTTTCATCTCCTTGACTGAAGCTTTACATCATTGTCTATCATATAATAAATTTATTGAAAATGGGTTGCCACCCTATACAATAGGCTGACACACCTGACACTCTTAATTACAACGTTACATCAATCATTTCCAAAGATTGCCTAGGGATCTTGCAAGACAACTTTATCTTCATGAGCTTCGGGTTAAATAATGGCTTCGGTTGGAGGAGGCTTTATATTGGTCTTCTGGGTGAAGAACATCGGCTTCTTTGATTTCTTTTTTCAGCACCTTGGATTTGTGCACTTCAGCTATTAGGCAGGCTCCGGCATAAGAGCTTCGGCCATCCATACGATTTCTCTACATTTGACCAGTTAGGTGTTTGTTGACTTTGCTGCCTACGTAGATTGCTACGTGGCATTTTGACTTGAGCCTCGAAGGCGAGGCGTAACAATAGTCCTTCAAGTCTAGACATGATTATTTATGTGATGCATGAACTTGTGTAAAAGATTTTGCCGGGGGATAATATTTTCCATATCACGGTATTTATATTTAGAGTTTAAGTGTACCTGACTTGTGTGAGCTGCCTGCTAGTGTTGTCTGAATTTGTATATTTCGAGATATTTCTCTCTTCGTAGTAACCCTGAGGAGTGTCAACGAAGTGAATCAAGTTCGAGGTTGTATTTTCTGAAGTGCCTTTGCCTGAAGCCCTATCCGAACTGGTTGATGAGAAGTGGCTCTGACCCTTTCTAGGTCTTCAGCTTGCTAATTACGAAGAGACCGATTTTAAAACATTTGGGGAGATACGAAGCATCCTGAATTATTGCGCCTAAATGATTTGCTATCTTTTTTTCATTTCCAAGAAAAAACAGTTGAAGTGGTTCAACTTCCTACCCACGCAACTGGCACTGCATTTAATGTGATGATGGTTGTTTTGCACATATATTGCGAAGTTCAGGCGCATGAGAGTGCGTAAGGCAGACACTCTAATTTGGACCATAGAAGACGAAGTGGCTCATACATTGAGTTGTCCAGATTGAAACTTCAAATGAACGATTGGATGATCTGGATCGACATCCAATGGCTGTGATTTGAAAGCTTATGCCTGGAAAGATTCATGGCAAAATATCACTTTTGCCTTAACTTATTTGAATTTCTCAATCTCTATGTTTTTTTCTTCTCTCCTCTTCTGTACTTTTCACTTTCTAGCTATATTTCACCGTTCTTTAATCCAACTCATAAGTATTTTAAACTTTTAACTTTTAAATCTAAATCAATGGCATCTTAAAACACTTATAGTGGGGTAGTGGCTGAAATGGAAGTTGAGATTACTAGCATGGCAGACCTGGTCCAAGCTATTCAGGCTAGACAAAGTGTACTGCTCCCTAAGGGTAAGAGAGACAACGAGATAGTTTAGGGGCAGCCAAAATCCCATTTTCTAAAAATTCGATGCACCTAACCAACCTTAGGAAACAAAAACCGGATCCTATATAACATAAAACGCCTTTTCCCCAATCCTGACGGGTGAACCTGTTTTTCGAGGTAAGGCTGCGTCGCCATCAGCGAGTTCTTCCTAAAGGCCGGGCTTCGCATACCTTTATATCCTTTTTTTAGAGCTGTACTCAGGTTTTACGGGTAGGTCCCCACCCTACCCAACTCATCCCCAACGCTTGGGCCCAATTAGTGGGAACCTACTTCATCTGGAAGGAAACTTCTCTCGGAAAGGACATGCCTCTCCATATTCTTCAAACCATTTTCTAACTTCGGGTCCTGGATAAAGGGGATTCAAAATGGTGTGACTCTTTTTGTCCATGGGGTCACATTCTCCATTTGTCTTGGACCTTCTTTAATCCATCAAAGGATGAAAAGAGACGTGGTTCTGGGTAAGGGAGAACTGGCATGAATGTGACGGTGATATTGTCCCTCATGTGAAAGCTCCAACCTCTTACTCTGAAACCTGTGAGTGTTATTTTTGCCTTTTGATTTCTTTGAATAAGTGGATCTGATGTTAACATTCTTCTATTACTTTGTAGGATCAGTCAAATGCTTCGAGTTAAGCGATAGTGATTGGGAAAACTTGATAGACATCTACCGCCGACCCTCATCCTCCCACGATTTTGATCGTTTGATTGCTTCAAGGAGATTTGTTGAAAAACTTTGCTTGATGGCCAAGAGAGGTACATGTTTCATCTTCTCAAACTTCATTCTATATGTACTTAACTATGTCTGACCTTGTTGTTTTACTTTGCAGAAAATTTTGAGAAACGGAGGCTCACCACTCCGGACATGGCCACCATACTCGCTGCTACCTCCACCTTTGTTAGAAAAGGTTTGAAGCCCTCATCTGTCCCGGCCAAGTAGGTGAGAGACCAAGTTGAGAAGGTCTGCCGGAAGGCTGGCACCTAAGAAGAGGAATGACCTCCCCTAAAGAGCAAGGGAAAGAAAATCTTTGAGGAGGTCCCTAAGAAGAAACACCAATTATCCACCACTGGGGTGGGTAGTTCAAATGACATCCATCCTCCTCACTCCGACGTCCCTACTGGGGAGAAGTTAGCAGCATCCATAGCTACAAGCTCTAGGGGTAGAAAAGGGTAGCTTCCGTGGAGCTCCAGAGGCAATAATCTTCCAAGAAAGAAAGGTCTATAAGAGACTCAATCGCTTCTGAGGCTCCTTAACGAACAAGGTTCGCTGTGAAGAAGAGAAGTGAGAAACCGGCTTCTAAGTCTCTTGCCTTACTTTCCCCAGAGGTCCAAACTGCAACGGCCACTTTTCATAAGTACTGGATGGAGAGGTGGCAAAACTTTGTGGAGACCAGTGACGCTGTGGCGTGTTTCCCACGATGGTGAGCCATATGGGGAGGGCCATTGGTGTCACCATAGAGGTTGAAGCCCTTTTTAAAAACCTTCAAAGTAAAAATCATGAATAAAGCCTCTTAGGCTGAGAAGGCCGCTAGCAAGACCAAAGCAGATGTTAAGGCTCTGAAGAAGAAGAAGAGTGTTGAAGAGTCAGTGAAGCTAGCTTCTGCCTTTGCAAAAATTGACAACTTGAAAAAAGAGGTTCACTTGTCTTATAGTGAAGTGGCCTCTCTTTCGAAGCAAGTGGAGTCATCTGATGCCCATCAGAGGCTGGTAGCTGAGGCTTTGGAGAATGCCAATAAAGAGAATGTTGGTATAAAAGAGTAAGTGGGGAAGCTAAACTTAAAGGTTTCTGGCCTAATAGAAGAAGTAGATATGGCTAGACAAGAAGCTCAACCAGCTGGGGATGACGCCGTCAAGCATTACATAGCGAGCTTCCATTTGACAAAGGCATACCAAAGCTTCGCGAAATACTGGCGGAGATATGTCTACACAGAAATGGTGGAGTGGCTTGAGGTGAACATCGAAGGCATCAACACTTCTGAGTTAAGGTCAAGATTTCTTGAAGATGGAGAACATGAGCCTCAAACTCTAGCAGAAGGTAGCCAAGTGATTGAGTTTGAAGATGATGCTACTGAAAAGGCTCCTAAAGTCGTGGCTCCTGATGCGATTGTTCCCTTCGTAGCTTTTCCTTTCCCACATGTATAGATAGGTCTTTTTATTTTTTCTATGTAAATGGCTTCGGCCACAATTGTAAATATTTTCTGAATGAATGAAACTTCTTTTTTCTCAAGTACTAATGTCACTTACTTTCTGCACTTATTGCTTTCTGTACATTACAATGCTCTTTTATGTAGTTCGAACCATTTCTACTTTAATAATAATATTAAACTTATGCACATCGAACTTCTAATAACATCAGACTTATAATGACATAAAACTTATGCACATCAAACTTCAATAACAACTTCAACTTCGTAACAACATCAAGTTTTAGGAAGTCGTGTACCTTAATAAGTTTCTGAACCTATTCACATCAAACCGAAGCCCTTAACCGCTTCAGACTTTTATTCGACTTTGTTTATTTGTAATTTGCAAAAGTGTTGGTAGTTTGCTTGCCTCTTTTTCTAAGCATAAGGTTGAGTGGTTCGCCCATGCTAAGGCTTCCTTAACAACTTTGATTTTTGAGGGCATGTGCAACACTTTTTGAATGCATAGGTGGTCCATTTTAGGATCCAGCTCCTCGTTAAAGTGCTCACGTACCTCTTGATAGGGACGGGTCATCTATGAAAAGGTATCCCTTTTAATTTTTTTCAATATGAGATACTTCATTACTTTTAATGAACTTGTTTTAATAGACTTAAGAACAATTTTAACTTACCAAGAATAATAATTTTCCTGAGCATGAGGTTGAGCGGTTCATCCATGTTGAGGCTTCCTTAGCAACTTTTGTTGTTAAAGTCATGTGCAACACGTCGCAAGTGTAGATGCGGATTTTAGGATCCAATTCCTTGTCGAGGTGTCCACGGGTCTCTTCAAATGGATGTTTCATCTGTACAGAGGCTTTCCCTTTGAATTTTGTCAATTGAAGACGTTAACTTGTGCAAAAATTTCATTTTTTAAACTGCAAACTTTGTTTCTTGAACATGGGGTTGAGTGGCTCGCCCATGCTGAGGCTTTCTTAACAACTTTTGTCATTAGAAGCATGTGAAACACTTCGTGAATGCAAAATTAGTCTATTTTAGATGCCCACACATCTCTTCATAGGGACATATCATCTATGAAGAGACTTCTTCCTAGGACTTTTGTCTCTTGGGAGGTAGTTTAGTGCACAAATAATTCGATAAAAGTCCATTTCATTAGATCAAAAACTGTACAAATTGGATATTTACATCATTATTGATAGTATTTCCGTAGGTGCTCTGCATTCCATGGATAAGGTTGGGCCTTTCCATCCATATTTTCAATTTTATAGGTTCCAGGCCGAACCCCTTCCTTAATGCAGTAGGGGCTTTCCCCATTGGGACCAAGGGTTCTTACACCGTGTTCTTTAAAAGATAAAATACCCTACGAAACACCAACTCATTCAAACGAAATGACTTCTTCTTTACTTTAGAATTGTAGTACCTAGTCATTTTCTACTGGTAAATAATCAATTTTGCTTGGGAATCATCCCTTCTTTCTTCAAGGAGGTCCAATTCACATCTCTTTATCTCCTTATTTGATATTTCATTGAAATGAATTCGACGAGGGGATAGCAGACTTACTTCAACAGGGCTCATTGCCTTAACCCTATAAGCCATAGAGAATAGAGTTTTTCCTGTAGCAGTTCTGATTGTAGTTCGTATGACCCAAAGGACTTGAGGCAGCTCATCAACCCAGACCCCTTTAGAAGCATCCAATTTTCTTTTCAATGTGTACTTGCTGGTTTTGTTGATGACCTCCACCTGCCCATTTGCTTGGGAATGATATGGGGTGGAGAAGTGTTTCTTAATGCCCAACTCTTTGCACAAGCTTTTAACCTTTTTATTATCGAACTGTCGACCATTGTCCGAAACAATTGAATGTAGAATTCCGAATCTACAAATAATATTTTTCCAGAGGAACTTGGAAGTATTGGCTTCAGTAATTTTAGCAAGGGGGTCGTCTTCTACCCATTTGGTGAAATAATCAATGGCGACATTGCGAAACTAAAGTTTCTTCTTCTTCTTTTGGAAAGAGGGCCTATAAGTTCAATCTCCCATTTAGCAAATGATCAGGGGCAGGAGACAACACTTAACTCTTGAGAAAGCCGCATCTGAATTGTTGCAAAGCGTTGACACTTGTCACATTTTTTTATGAACTGTTGCGCATCCTTTTTCAAGGTAGGCCAATAATATTCTTGCTATCTTCGACCCACATTATATGTTTGCCATGGTGGTGGATGGCCTAGGAAGATGCTCTATGGGTACTATAGTGAGCAATTTAGAATCTTTACTGTTAACCAACTTTGAAAGGGCATCGACATGAGCATTTTCTATGCGTGGTATTTGTACCAACTCATATCTTTTAAAAACATGAATGAACTCCAAAACTAGTTTCAAGTATGTGGCCATGGATTTGTCTCTGGCTGAAAAATTGTCGTGAACCTAGCTTATTACCAACTAAGAGTCACTACTAATTACGTGTATCTTTACCTGTATTTCCTTGGCTAGTCTAAGGCCCGTGATGAGAGCCTCGTATTTTATTGGGTTATTAGTAGCTTTGAAGCCAAACTTTATAGCACATGTAAGCTTATGTCCTTCTAAGCTAACAAGAACTACTCCTACTCCTAACCCGGTGTCCCCTAACGATCTATCGACGAAGATGCACCATGTACGAGGTTCGGTAGGTTCCGTCTTCTCTTCCATTTCTGTAATAGAGGTGAACTCTACTACAAAATCTGCTAAGGCATGTCCCTTTATAGCAACCTTTGGCTTGAACACAATATCAAATTTGCTGAGCTCCACAACCCACTTCAATAACCTTCCTAAAGCATCAGGCTTTTGCAGCACTTGCTTCAGGGAGAAGTTAGTTAGCACCTAAATAGTATGAGCTTGGAAATATGACCTCAATTTTCGTGAGGCTGTCACCAAGGAGAGTGCTAGCTTTTCCATGTCTAGATAGCGAGCCTTAGCAGTCAATAGTATTTTGCTTACATAATAAACAGGCAGCTGGTGATCATTTTCCTCACTTATCAAAATCGAACTGATTGCCTCAGGGGTTACTACCAAGTACAACTGTAATGGTTCGTTGGTCTTTGGTTTAGAGAAGAATGGAGACCGTCCTAAGTGCTTTTTCGGCTTTTGTAGGGCTACTTCACATTCATCTATCCACCAGGACTTATTTCTCCCATTTAGAATTTTAAAGAAAGGCAGACACTTATCTGTGGCCTTAGAAACGAGCGGTTCAACATGACTACACGTTAGGTGAGGCTCTGTACCTCTTTTGGTTTTCGAGGCGACCGCATATCAATTAGAGCTTTGATTTTTTCTAGGTTGGCTTCAATGCCCCTCTGGTTGACAATATAGTCCAGAAATTGTCTAGAAGCAACTCCAAAGTCACACTTTAAAGGATTAAATCTCATCATGTACCTCTTTAATTCTTGAAATGTTTTACTGAGATGTTTGACTTAATCCTTTGCTCAAGCTTTTCACTAGCATGTCGTCTACATAAACTTCCATGATTTTTCTAATAAGGTCTGCGAACATTTTATTGACAAGACTTTAGTTGGTGACCCCGACGTTTTTCAACCCAAATGGTAAGACCTTGTAGCATTACAGACCCTTGTCTGTTATGAAAGACATGTGTTCTTCATCTGCTGGGTACATTGGGATCTGATTGTACTCGAAATATGCATCCATGAAGCTAAGAAGTTTATGTCCAGTGGTTGAATCCACAAGTTGAGGAAAACTGTCATTGGGATAACTTGATTCAGGTTCGAAAAATCCACACAAACCCTCCACTGCCGTTGTGCTTCTTGACTAACACTGGGTTAGAGATCCACTTTGGATACACAGACTCCCAGATAAAACGGTTATTAGTTAGCCTTTTAACTTCTTCCTTTAGGTCTTCATATATCTCCGGATTGAGAGCTCTTGTTTTCTGCATGTGTGTTGTGGCGTTTGGATCAATATTTAAGATGTGGCAACTGACCTTTTGGTCAATGTCGATCATGTCTTCGTGCTTCCAAACGAAGACGTCAAGATTTTTCAACAAGAGGCTTTTCAGCTTCTCTTGGTTTCCATGGGCAGATTTATTCCAATTTGTAGGTGTTTGAAGGTGTCATGTAGATCTACTAGGAAGTTCTTTAGTTCTTCCATAGGGGCCATCTAAGGTTCATAATCATTGATATGAGGGTCTGGCTCCTCTAAACTAGCTACTTCTTTAGTAGCCCTCTCTTCACGGAAAGCCTATTTTCTCAGAGGTACGTATAACTCCAAGGATGGCCCCATATTCAGGGGCGTCCTTCATTTCAACGTCTTTCCATTGTTCAAATACTCTTCCTTGTTTAGGGACATCATCCATGTCGATGTCCATGGTAATCACATTGATGCTTCTTGGTTCGACTTTCCTTACGAAATTTGAATAACATTCTCTCGTGCTCCTTTGATCACTTCTAACCGTGGCTATACCATTCTCAATTGGGAACTTTATGCACATGTGCTATATGAAAATGATGGCCCATAGTTCCATCAAAGTCGGTCTCCCCAGCACTCCGTGATAAGCGGAGCGATTATCTACCACTAAAAATTCTATAAAGTGGTGAGTAATCAAGGGTCAGTCCCTAAGGCTGGACAAAATCCCGATCCGAACCGAGCGATTATTCATAGTTAAATACCTGAACAATATCAGAATCAAGAACCGATGGGTTTGGTTCGGCTCTTGGTTCTAACCCATGAACCGAATAAGACTCGAATCTAAATAATTTTTTCAATTTTTATATTGAATTAAATAAATTATTTTAATTCTTTAAAAAATTTAGCAAATTAATTAAACAAACTAGCTCAGTCAAGCCAGCGCCAAGTCCAACAAAATTAATTTTTTGTTAGCTCAACATTTGGGCCTTATCATTCTTATTTTCATTCCAATTTCATTTGATAAGCAATACGCCCAATCTCGTATAAACTTGGATCATTTGGTAATTTTAAACCCTACATCCCTATTCCCAAATCAATTTTGAGGTTCCTTCATTTCATCAGCAGCGGTAGGTACTGATTAAATATCTGAATGCAGTATAAGCATTAAAAAATTGGGCTACGTTAATTTGTAAAAGTTACGAATGAACATGTCATTAGTTGTATTTATGTAGTGTTGCTGTAAATGTTAAAAAACTTAATTATGGTACGGAACCGAATCGAACCGAACGGAACCCGAACGGTTCCATAATTATATTTGGACCCGATGGTTCCATTTATTAAATACCCGAAAATTTTAGGTCGGTTTGGTTCTGAAGAGAACTGAACCGAACTGATCCATGTCTAGCCCTAGCAATCCCCATCTCTATTGCTAGAGTGATTTTATCTCTTGGAATGATGTTATTGCATGTGATACCATATAAGTGAGAACTCACTGAGGCTATCTCGTGATCAACTTTCATCTTATCAAAAGTGGTTCCAAATATGATGTTGACAGAACTTCCACCATCTACTAGCATTCGTTTTAGGCCATTGCGGGCTACGACGATCCTCACCACTAGGATGTTACAATGTGGATAATGCATAGCCATTGCATCGTCTTGGGTGGAGGTGATAGGTTGAACTTTTCTTTTGACAGAAGCTCGATTAACTATGAAGCTCGTCATTGGGGGTCCACTGCTTCCTTAGAGTAATTTTTTTGGGAGTTCCTAGATTTTTCCCTAATGTACGGGCCTCCGAAGATAGTATCGATTTTTCTAATGGGATCTTGGCTAACATTTGCTGGGGGACTTCTTCTTTATCTTTGACTCTCCCTGGCTCATTTTATGTTAGTATCTCTCCTCCTAGCGTCGTTCCTATTGGGTGCCTTGAATCAACATTCCCAAGTCGTTAGGTGTGCCTAGGAATAAGCATCTCTTCGAAGGCGCGTGTTCCTCTCTTAATGACGCTTTGAGGGTGTCTCACAATATCCTTGCAGCCTTCAGTATTGTTGCTATAGAAATGATGGTATGTACAGTAAAGGGGAGTTTTATCCCTATTTCTAGGTTTATCGCCTTGCCATACCCCTCTTTGTTTGGGAGGTTTGATAGGGTCTGTTTTGGAATGTCGTACCAATGTTTACTTCCTCGTAGGCTAAAGTAGGCACTGCATTTAGCGTTGCTGCAGCTAAGGTTTGCCCGGGGTTGAGAGAGGTCAATTGTCCTTGATGGTTCATCAAATGTGAAATTGGGTCTCTTCCTCTTTGCATTTGAGGAGGTAGGAGTCCCTAGTTAGCCATGTTCCTATGATCCCTCAATTCTTCATTGAGAATCTCATGCCTTATCATTTCCAATAAGATGTCATAGGTGGTTGGGTCTTTGTTTTGTACATCTCTCCAGAAGAACAAGTTCATATCCAATCCTACTCTTAGGGCTGTTAGAGCTTCCCTATCTGTTACTTACACATAATAAAATATCTTATGGGTGTCAACAAGTCAAGCCACGAGCCAAAACTTGAAGCTCTGGCTCGGCTCGAGCAAAAATAGTTCGAACTTTTTTTTGTTCGAGCCGAGCAAAAACTTAGCCAAATAATTAAGGAGGGCCGGGCCGGGCCGGCTCGATTTTTTATGACAAATCTAAATTAAAAAATTTAGAATTTCTGTAATTTATAGTACTATAAATTAAATAAAAGTTAAAATCCTCCTCTTATATCCGAGCTTAAGACCAACTTTAATCACCGTAGGTGGAGTTAAAATTGTACACGAATAAAATATTTCGTCATTCGTGTACAATTTTTTTTAAAACAAAGAAATTTAAAAATTACTTATTCGTTTTAAACTAATCAATTTTAAAACTTACAATATCCTATCCTTGAATATGCTGCAACTCTTCGGTCATTATATTGTCA
>CAIGRE010131256.1:0-10536 GCA_903798275.1 Fraxinus angustifolia subsp. syriaca
AAAAGTGACAAACACTCAAAAAAGTTACAAACACACAAAAAAATTGATAAAATTGTCACTTTTTTTAAAGAAAATGACTCAATGTTTCTTTTAAAAGTTTAGTGTCACAAGTGAAACGAAGATATTGCAGCAGTGACACAAATTAAAAGTTATATAGATTAAAAAAGTGACGGACAATAAAAAAAGTGACTCAAAAAGTGACAATTCAAAAAAATTGACAAACTAAAAAAAGTGACGAAATTTTTTTTAAAAAGTGACAAACACTCAAAAGTGACGAAATTAAAAAACAATGTTATTGCCCCGCACTAAACTCATTGTTTTTCTAAAGACAATAAAATGTGAAGGAAGACACATTTTTTAAATGGTTACATTTTTGGATTTTTAATAATGTAACCGATCACTTGCATTATATGTATTTACATGTGCATAAAATTGATGGAAAATCAAGAAAATNTCCTTATGCAATACACCCTCTCGAAAACTAGTACACAGCAAACCAACCACCAAGCAATCTCCATATCGTCTATCCAATAGTTTCATTAGTAAATAGGGCATGTCGCAGAACAACTCTCGTATAACTCTCTTAAATGCTTCGGTTTCTTGTTCTCCAAAGCTCCGGGTCCTCCCTCTTTCCTGCTCTGCATCTGTAATACGTCCAACCCCATATTGATAGATAAATTCAGTATATTTTGCCTGAAATACCGAGATTGGCCACCAACCCACAAAACCATTTTGTATCTTTGGGAGTTCCTGTAGGCAAATTCCAAGGCGAGCTCTGACTTTCCAGTTCTTGGGGATCCATTTATGCACATAACATTGCTTCCATAGTTATATTTCCCACTTTTTGACTTTCTATATTTTGGCCTCTTTAGTGAATTTCTTCCAAATTCTGGTTCATCCGAAGCCCCTAAATTTGGTTCCTCATCTGCTAGACTTTCAAATGGAGCTGGCGTTCCTACTTTAATGGTCAACATTGGGCTATTCTTGCTCCAAATAATCCCTATAACCAAAGAATGTAGTCTCAATTTCCATAATTTCTTTCTCCCTCCCACAAAGTATTTGTTTCTCGAGAATGGTAACTCCTCAAACATCTCTACTTCACTATAATCAAATAGAGTGAACAAATTTTTGGAACACTTTTATTACTAAACCCACCATCCATCTCAATATATATCACTAGCAACTGCCTCATCCCTCTCGAAAACCAGCACACAGCAAACCCACCACCAAGCAATCTCCATGTCGTCAATTTAATAGTTTCATCACCATTCCCCCACGTCCTTTACTTCTCTATGCACTTCACTTGGGTTTCTATTGTTATTATCATAGTTATTACTATCAATCGGCAACTCATATCTACAAACTGGACAATAATTTCGAACGCATATGACAAAAAATTAACTTCAGATTTGAAATTGTCAAAAAATTTGGGAAAAAAATTAAATTAAAATCATATGGATTTAAGAGGGGCAGGACCGAAATGGATGTTGCAACTTGAAATCGCCTCAAATGCTAGTGGTTGGGTCTTCCGGCGAAGCTGGACTTTTTTATCCCAGAAATCTTGACGGCTATGTACCATTCTTTCTAGCTTTTGGAAGTTGGCGAAGGCGGTGCGCCCAGATGTGATTGCGGCTGCGAAGAAGTTGCCATAGACTTGTGAGAAAACCCCAATGGTTGATGGAAGTGAAGAGACTCGACGATATATAAGGTGAAGAGAACACACCATGTTTCTCTCTTTACGTTTTGAGGGTTTGTACGTATTAATTACGTTTTAAATTGTTTAACTAGTTTTAAATGGTATTTTTCAATTTTGGGGCTTTTGGACCGTATTAGGCCTAATTTCCCCAAAGATAAAAGTATGCTCCATTTAAAAACTAAGAAATAAAGTTTAAAACTTCAAAAATCGGATTTAATTAAACTTATTTATAAAAAAATAATTAAAAATATTTTTTAAAGGTGGCAAATCTATACAATTATGTCACAAATTATCGAATTAATTAGTCAAAAATTATTTATCGATCACAAATAAAAAATTTTATAGGTCACAAATTATTTCTCAATCACAAATCAAACATTTTATATGTCATAATTTATTTATCGATCACAAATAACAATTTTATAAATCGCAACTTATTTCACTGTCAGAACTAATCAAATTAATTGGTTACAAGTTATTTCTCGATCACTGCTTAATAAATTGTGAATACCAATTACATTGTTTAGGTCACATTAATTATTGCTCATAATCAACCAAATAATTGGACACAAACACACCCCCACCCACAACTACCGCTATAGTCATCGCACCATCACCAGCACCGCCAACATTACTACTAACCAAACAACACAAAAAAATTAGATCCAAAATTATCACAACTATCGCCACGACCACACCAACGCCACAACCACCACATCTCACCATCATGGTCGCCACTACCACCCCACCACCACTCATACAAAAAAATCACAACAATCTTCTCCTCTATATCCATCTCCACCACACCGCAATCACCACCCCCACCAAAAAATTCCCAAACCTCGCCGCCGCCACGACCTCCACAAATCCACCACAACACAACCAACAAGACATGAGAAGGTGATTGCAGCACCGCCACTAGCGAACACAAAAAAATCCCCTAAAGCACGGTGCTACACCCTTTTTGAAGACGTCTCCAAGAGAAAAAAGCGGATAGACGAGCAACGAAAGTACCCTATGATAACGAATCAGTGCTGTCACAGTCGAGCTACTCGATGGCATTCCATTGAGCGTAGTTCTACCATCAGAAAGAGGATGGAAAAGGAGAGGGGAGGGAGAGAGGATATGTTAGGGTTGGGTGAGATTTTTGGTGCGCGAGTCAGGTTACGAAATTTTTTAATACAACTTTATTATTAATATTTAAAGCATGTATCATTATCTTATTTTTGAATTCAAAAAATAAAAAAGATAATTAGTACATAATGTCCTCACCTTTCATTGTTATTCTGAAAAATGTCCATATCTTTCATTTTTTTTAGCATTTTCATCATTATTTCCACATTTCATTGCGCAAAAGATCATTTTCACTTATTTTCTCAATTAAAAATTATGAAATGATGAATATACCCCTTTAAATAAAAAAAAATTACAACCATAGTCCCAATTTTTTTAAAAAAATCGCAAATAAATCACAATTAAATTATTAAAAGGATAATTAATACATAATGTCCCTATCTTTTACCGTTATTTAAAAAAACGTCCATACCTTTCATTTTTTTTTTTACATTTTCACCCTTAATTACATATTTGATTACGCAAACCACTATTTTTATCCAATTTCTCAATAAAAATGTGTGAAATACAAAAAAAAAAAAAAAATCCTAAATTTTAAATAAACAATGAAAGGTGGAGATACGATATGTGCTAATTACCCTAAAAAGCCTTTAAATCTTAACTTTGAATTAGGAACTTCAAAACTGGAGATTGCTTAAATTTCCACTTTTTCCAACATGTTATCTAGCACCACGGTGGTGCTAGAACCGAATGTAACAAAGTCCAATTCAACGGCGTCTTCCCCAAAAGAGGGTTAGTAAGAGCCCATTTGGCAAGCTTGTGCTTCTCGTAGGAAAAAAAAAAAACTACTTGAGAAACAATCTCTAAAAGCTTCCAGAACATTATCCAAATAAGTCCAAAATCAATTTCTTAGCATAGCAACTTTTGACTTTCAAAAATCCTAAATGGAATAGTTTGAATATTGATCAAGATGCTGGTAATTCGGTCTTGCTGCAAGGGGAACCACATCACACATTCAAGGTCATAGATGAGCAAATATCACCTTAGATGACTAAAGACAATCAAAAAATCTAATTACCATCTCATGTAAAGGAAATATATATATTAAGAATTCCAAGTTACATTTCAATCATCTCTCACTCTAAACACAATAAACTTTCAAATGAAAATGAAGATAATTCTGTACACTAAGGCATCTAAAACTGTGGCGCCAAAATCAATTAATGCTCCTTAGGTCTGGAAATGTCCTCCCTCTCACATGATGGCCAGAAATCTTAACTTCTGTGGGGCTTAGGGTCGAAATTTTTATTAATGAAATGGTCACTCAAAACTTCATGCCTAACACTGCAAAGTAACAAGTATCTAAATGCTCTGAGCATTAAATATTGATGCTCTAGAAAACATGAAGAGAAATGTCCCAATGATCTAAAACGAGGCCTAGCAAACCCAATCTGATTTGCAATGATAGAAGAGGAGCTTTTAGAAATTCCTGCTATGTCTATTTTAGTCTCAGCATATCTAACATAAGTACATGTGAACATTGTCCACTAGGTCTACCTGAGTTGAAATTCATCTGAGGCAGTGTAGTATCACTGCCAGGCTCCAACTCCTGGTTAGATGTATACAGGTTTGACGTCATTAGGCCCAAAACTTGCTGAACATACTGGGCACTTGCGGTGACGCATTTCAAGAATTCCTTTTACACAAGGATTGCAAAACAGATGGAAGCATTTTGTGATAACCACCTGAAAATAACAGTTGCAAGCTCAAGAAATATAGCATGTGAGTACACCGATATAGCAGAAGCTAAGCTTTTAAGAAGATATGGAATGACCATGGTTACCCAGTGGCCTACCAACCCAAAAGACCAAAAGACCTGAACAACCTAGTTACCTAAGTCAATAAAAGAGAGGGAAGAAAACATGTAACTTGAACCCACGCCCAACTTAAAAATCGGTAATGTTGCAAATGCTACATTCTTACATGACACAAAAGTCGTCGATGATGGAAGATATAACGAAGAGAATTGAAGGCGTACCTCTTTCCTCCTATCAAGGCAAATACTGCACTTAAGTATTTCCTTGTATTCCCCGAGTTCCTGCTTAAGCTTTTCAGCTTCAGATGAACCATCAGCATGAGACTTCAATTGTTCAGCCTTCCTTCTCAAAGTTTCTAGATCTTCTTCTACTCTCTTTCTCTCAAACCTAGCGAGGAGAAAAAGTAAAAACAAAATAAAACCCAAAAGCGAAGAAAAATAAAAAGCACCTCCATATAACTGAAAAAGTGCAATAGAGATTCCAACCAAGTTTTTTTCTCTAGTTTTGTGTAAACTGAATAGCGTGAGAGAAATCCCAAGCACCTTTCTTTCTCTAGCATTATCTGCATCTCGGCAAGATCCATTCGATCCCTGTCAACCTTGTCTTGTGCTTCTTCAAGAGTGTCAATTAATTGCTGCGATGACTTTCTCACATCTAACCGTCTCTTTTGGGTATTTTCCAAAGTAGCTATCTTTTGGACCTTATCTTCTTTAAGTCTCTGAATTTGATCCGAGCACACTTTCAACTGCAAAGAAATATCAAAATGATGAGTTCTAAACAATTATAATGATGGTTTTGATTGGACTAGGCAGTGTTAGAAACTTGATATGCAAATGAGCAACTCATATTACCTGATCTTCAATTCTAGCTGCTTTAGTGTCATAAAAATCAACAGATGTCTTGGTTTGCTGTATGGCTCTCTCCAGGGAATGCTTCTCCATAAGTAGATTATCTCCCATCTGCTTTGATTGCACCCCCTCAGAAACAAGCTGCAAAAGAAGTAAAACTAAGTAGATGACAGTATAAAAATAAGATCAACTGAATGTAAAAATACATTTGTGTTTCCTATTTCATGGAGTGAGGAATTGGGGGATTATCAAGCAAGGATTGCTGTATTGCTTATAAGCAACAAATCAGACAAGAAGTCAACAAAATTTTGACAAGACAAAAAGTTTCCATTTGTGTTAGTCAAATTAGCAAGGAAAAGCAACTTTGGGAAAATCTCACACACTTCTAATTGTTTTGAGAAGAACAAGTACCTGCATAAGAGATGAGGAGAAATGCGAAATCACACTGAACTAACATAGCCCACTTATATTTCTTTAGGTTCTTATTGCATTTTAAAATTGTCTTCTCCGTTTTGAAACCCACCAAATGAAAGCCACTTGGAAAATCATTTTCCTCGCTGTTTTACTTGGACAACTAAACAAGCCTGGAATTTCAACTATCTTGGATTCTGGTTTCCTTTTCCTTGCAATTTCTTTACCCTGATATCTTCAAAACCCAAATAGGAAATTGATGAATTTTGGTAAGAATGTTGCTACAAGGTTGACATCATGAAAGAGGCCAGTGGAAAGGGAAGGCCTGCCAGACCATGATTCTTCAGAAAAGAGCGGGCTGACTAGACCTGAGACCTTGGCAGGAAATGAATAAAGGGAAGCTCGAAGAGCTTTCTCCTCAGAGCTTTGCAGGTACTACAGTGCCCAGGAAGTTAAAAACAGTATACAAGGACTCTGGTCCATTTTCACTTAAAAGAGCCACCAGCCAAGCCGAGCACTGAACAGCAATATATATTTGTTTGGGGTCTTTCTCCAAATAAAGAAAGATGCAATTCCGTGTAACTAGGTTAAAATGCAGAAATGTATATGTTACCATAGTTTGTAACAGTGCCAGCAATGACGTTGCTCAAATTTCAGCCTAACCAAAAACAAATTAAAGAATTCTAGGAAATATCTGATCTTGATCTCTAATATGAAGGTGCGGATTATGACCGGGTAACTATTTAACAAGTGTGAGACAATAAACAAGTATATAAATCTTCAGGTAAAGAGAAAACAAGACTTCTCAATAATAACTGGATAAGATGAAGCACTCTGTAAGCTATTGAACATTATCCAGTATCAAAAGACATAAGAAATGATGTAAGGTAACGGTCAGGGGCAGTGCCATCTAAAAACTGCTATGAGTGGATATTGTTGAATGTATCTCAGCAGCTGAAACGAGTTTGAACACAAAAACAATACATTTGAAACAGATCCTAGAGATCAAGATCAATAGTTTCACTGTACAAATCATGGATCTAAGTTGCATCATAACCCCAGGTTATGTTTGCAAAGACATGGACATGGCAAAATGAATGGCACTGACAGTCACATGGTATGACAATTCTAGAAAAAATAAAGGGTATGAAACAGCTAAGACAGGCCAATGAAAAACTTAGAAAACAATCTGTAACTGAACCTATCTAGTATATTGCATGTACTGTTATTGAGACTGAGCAATTACTGAGTTCATCATTATAGGAAGCAGGTACTCAGTGAAGTATTCAATATATATCAAGCACAAAATTAAGTGGATTCCAGTCACAAGATTTGAAAAGATTTTGCGTTGACTATCAACCTGATGCAACCCTTCTCCATTACCTGGGTTTGGAACATGCAAAAATAACAGAAACGGAGATGTATAAAACTAAGTGAATCAAAATATAAATTTCAGAAAAAGAGCAACATTAACGAGTGAAGTCAAAGCACAAAAAGATATTACAAAATTAACAAGTGAAATCAACAGCACAAAAAGATCTTATAATAAACCACGCAATAAACAAGTTTTCTACGTTGCAACCAATGTCTAGCAAGTTGTCCAACATGTACGGCATGTGATATATGTAATGACCTGCACGTCCAAGTATTTTACTATTTTACTAATTAATTGTCTGGACAGGTTCTGACGTATTGGAAACTTTAAGAGGTGCCTTCAAGGTCTATGGCCAATCCACTAATCAAATGAGAGAAACAGATGAAAAAAAATTCTCCGAAAATTTACTGAAGATCAAAAAATTGATGTTGGAAATGTTTCCATATAGTTGAAACCTGGTTTATTACTTACTTTCATATTATAGTCATCCCTTTCGCTGATTTCCTGCAAAAGTTTTTGGTTTTGAGTCTGCATATCATCATATGCCTGTCCAATGGTCTGTTGGAAAATAATGCCAAAAACTTTAGGCGGCCAGTTTCAGAAATTTAAATAAGGAGTCATCCATCTGAACAGTTTGGTAGAATAGAAACCTCAATCTCAGAAAGATAGGCCTCAGTTTCCTCATGTTTGGAGTTTAGGACATCAGAAAGCCTGGATTTTTCCCTGAAATACCCATTAGATGAAGTGAGGAACAATCATTCAGAATGCTCAAAAGGCAACAGAAGCAACTTAGACCTGCTAAAGTGAATACCGACAGATATTATATATAAGTTTTCAGTAATTATTCTTGTTAATTTAACTTTCATATATGGTTAATGCCAGAACAGAGGATATCTGTCTGTGTTAAGTCTCAGTCACTAACCCACACTTGACACAGCTTCAACATATGTCAGACAGCCCATTACAAAAATCAGACATGATTTGGATACAAGCAATAGAAATAAGCCAAACTTTTAGAATAAAGTCGTAATTTTTGGACTCAAAGTTGTGGGATCAAAGGAAAGATTCACAAGCGTAGAACTTAATATGGTAAGCTACAAACTAATGCACTGCACTTTTTGACAGGCCAGCCAATTTAAACAAAATCTCCCCACCCACCCCAAAGCCACCACTTTTGACCATTGGTGGATACCAAATAATCACCCATACCACCAAGATAATCACCCATACCACCAAGATTCACCCACTCGCCAAAACCTTAAAATCCTAAATATTACGTCTTTGATCAGTTGCCCAAAGGCGCAAACGAAATACTCTTCCATGTCACCACGTGATCATCAAGTCCCCCACCCCCTCCAATATTGCAACTCCCAGTTTCTCATCAAAATCAGACACTGATAACATGACTCCCAAGTCTTCAATCTTTCTATTTCAGTTCTCATTTTATTTATTAAGGCATTTTTCTTCTCTCCCCTTTGCAATGCATAATCCGATTGTGTTAATGGAGTTTATGGTTGTTACTTATTTTATGCTCCTTCGACTTAGGTCTACAGCCATGAACCATTTCATGTCCTTTTCAAGATTTCATGTCCCCCAATGTGTCCAAGAAACACAGAAAGCAGGCATCAAAATAGGAACAAAAAGAGATCAAAATCTTATATACACATTCATCAATACCAGAAATCAAATCTCAAATTAAAGCATGTGGGTAAAAACTATCCAGTTGAAGTTAAAAATGAGTTATTTCTCAACAGTAACCCAGTAACTAGAAATTATAAACTCTTATTAAGAAGATAAAACAGTGTCAATCTTTTGCAAGAATTACACCATAGAAAATGCAACAATTATTCAAGCATTCAGTACTCGTTGAAGAGAGACTTTGAGAAAAGGGAAGCAAAAGGAAGGAAAAGCAGCCAAAGATAGGCAAATGTGAAGGTGGCAACACAACCTTAAACCATGTCTAAATTTCAACCGACAGAAAGTATAGTAGGCTAAATTACTAGAAAAAAATCAGCATGATATGGAACAGACCTTTTAGAGGCCACTAACTTCCGCCTCAGATCAGCAATCTCAGCTTCTCTAGCAGCTAATCTTTGCTGGCCTTTTGCCTCAGCTTCAATGGCAGCTTTGACTCGCAACTCCAAATTGTGTTCATCAAGAGAAGTCTTCAGGCTCTGAACACGTGCCCATGCCTTGATCTCAGAATTTCTGGCTTCGCCAATTTCCCTACATTCAACATGTAAAGGTTAGAAAGCACTCAACTTCAAGATAGTTGATTTAGGAAAGCTTTAGTTACAAACTAAAACACATTTTGAAAGAAAACACAACTCTAAATTATCTATGATGACAAGCAAGTAACACGAGCATTTCTTAGAGTGGCAATGTACCATTTTCCAAACTCTCTCTTCGAATATGTTGAATCATACAGGGGGTCTACATTCATATAAATAAGTGGTGTAATCACAAAATTCAGCATTTTCACATTTCTTACCCTCAAAAAGCCTTCATATTTTGACACAAGTGCAAAAGACAACGAGCTGATTTTTCTACCTCCAAATTTTTTAATTCTAATGCATATAATTTTTTCCTTCAAATTGAGATGGGACAACCAAGTCAAGTTTCTAATCTTCCGAAACTTGTACATTATAGAATAGGTAAATGTATAAATAACTATATAAAGACAGGAAAATAAGAGAGAGAACTAACCTTAGAGCTTCAGAAAAAGGGAAACATAGAATAAAGGACAAACAACAATACTAAACAAAGTCATATTCCCAATTATTCAAGAACAATAGAAATAAAATGTAATAGAAAATGTCCAGACCCTCTAGAACTACTTGTGATGACAGTCATATATACTTCATGCCATAGCCAGAAAAAAACGATAATAAATAAAATAAAACCACCACCACCATCATCAAAATGTAACTGATTGCATCTGCGTGGAGGGCCCAAATAGAGGGATTAACCATCAATCACTTCATGTAACAATGAACACAAACCACTGGCACGTGCTACAGGTCTACTAATAGTTTATGATTACATTTTATCACTGCAATTCCATTTATATTATGCTGGACAAAAATTCCAAAATCCCCTCTATATTCTCAAAATTACTGCTATCAATAGTGATTACCACACACAGTCACACAATTCACGAAGAGACACCAGAAGGGAAGTTCCAAATAACTCGATTATGCCCTTGTGTGGGAGTGATTTTTTGAAAAGTGATTTTTTTGGAAAATGTTTGATTAAAAAATAGGGAAAAGTTGTGCTAAAATGTGAGAAATGATATTTTTTTTGGAGAATGTGATT
>CAIGRE010131258.1:0-11604 GCA_903798275.1 Fraxinus angustifolia subsp. syriaca
ACTTTCACATAGCCTAAAGTTACTATAGTAGAACGAGTATTACATGATCAATCACAAAATAACCAAAGTCAAACAGAAGGATTTCATCCCAAGGAAGAAGAATAAAGAAAACCCTTAAAACGAAGAGTCTAGAGAAAAAACAAAAGAGACAGCTGAAAACCAAAAATAGACACTACAATACCAATCAAAACCAAGTTAAATGAAAAGTTTTTATCAAGAGCAAATCTCAGCCACCCATTTGATTATACAATTAATATCCTTCCTTATCTAACACAATGCATGCCACAGCCAAATGGCCTTGCCATGTGGTCCATCCACAATCCACATATTCAGTCAAGGCAAACTTCAGAAATAACACCGATTTAACAGTGTTTTGAGAAGCACACACTTTCATTTCACTATAGATTTTTTTTGTAAAGAGGAATTCTATTTAAGTTAAGATTATTTATGTAAATAAGAAAATTACTTGTTAGCGGTAATATCTAAAATTTATTAATGATTCCACAGACGTGCTGAATAAAGTCAAAACTGCTTGTGCCCCAAATTATTGTCCGAACTCCGATTCTTCAATCATCAGGTACACGTTCTCTCAACCCCAAACCTCCAATTTTCTCTACTGTCTCCTCCCAACTCTCTATCTGTATCTCTCGTGTATATATGTACTCGCACATATATGTTTATATTTATGCATATCGGTATAGTTTGAATTGGAAAAGGGTTGCCACTTCTTATGATCGTATGTTTTTATACATGTTTGATTTGTCTCATTTTTACTTCACCAAAGCAGATCTAGACTTAAAGGTTTCTCTACAAATGGTCTACCGTGTTTTTTGATGTGCTATTGCTAATCAATACTGGTGAAACGGTTACGCGAGATTCTGGATTTATTTAGTGTAGTCTTTGAAGTAAATATCTTTGATTTTGCATTTTTGCTTAGTTCATAGAAGTTTAGCTGATAGGTTTTTGGTACAAGCTAATTTTTTTTTTAGATATTTTTTAGTGTAATCTCTGTGGTAATTGGTTTCTTGATTTTGATTCAAATTTTTGGTTGAAGGAGGTGATGGGTTTTCATGAGCAACATCTTTACTTGGTGTGAAGAAAAGAAAAGAAAAAAT
This sequence comes from Fraxinus angustifolia subsp. syriaca, assembly GCA_903798275.1. NCBI lineage: Eukaryota > Viridiplantae > Streptophyta > Magnoliopsida > Lamiales > Oleaceae > Fraxinus > Fraxinus angustifolia. Next base: position 1,116 of record CAIGRE010131258.1, read on the forward strand.
TCAAGATAAATGGCCGAATTTGTGAAGTTGTAATTTGATGAGGGATAAGTTTTATGGCATATTGTGAGGGAAGACCAGATATGGACGATGAATTAAGAATTTCTGTTCTCCAAATTGATACCTTTCAGTAAATATATTGTGACTATTTCCAAAAAGTTCAATACCAAATTTTAAGTACTATTCCAAATTTAACCCCGAGGACAATAGGAATAAAGAAGTGTGGTCAAAGACTTTTGATCTGTAAGGGGAACTGCCACTGATAGTCATTTTGTACTGTTGGTTTCCATTCTAATCAGTGGTTAACATGGTTAAGTGAACAATTTTATTTGTTTCAGATGCTTGGGTTCACACCTGTCTAAGTCCTTTTGTGACCATGCTGAGGGAGTGTATTTTATATATTAGTTAGACAAGTTGGGGAGGAATTTTGATTTGCTGGTTCCCGATCTACACTTGTCCTAGTTGGAACAACTTAAAAGTAAATTTTGTTTAATATCATGTTTGGTTGTCCTTAGAAGTACAAGTCTTTCTAACATTTTAGGTAAAACCTCAAAGATGTAATATACCTTTTTTCGTTTTATGTAAACTTAATCATGAGTAAGTAATATAGCTTAACCAAACATGCTTTTTATGCTTATACTGCTATGTTCTGAAAGTTTTTTCTCTGTTGTACCTTCCATTGTCCAAGAGCTGATTTGTAATCTTTTGTTCATAGAATTTCACATTTAGGCATTGAGGATATTCAAGTTTGGTAGAAAAAGATTAGAACTCTAAGCTGCTGTCCTGTTCATCTGAAAATGATCTTCCCTTTTTATGCATCCTAGAATATGTATGGGATCGCATGTTAGAAATTCTCTCTCCAATCCTCTATGCTTTGTTGGGTGAAGTTCTCCTTCAGAATTCTTGAATAGGTGATTTAGTCTCTAAACCGTGCTTTATTGAAGCAAATATTGATGCATTAGTAGCTCTAGGTCTATAGAGCCTCACAATAAGTATGAAAATATATTTTTGAATAGTTTCGGAGAGGTGCTTAGCTTAGCTGTATCATCTTTGAACATAAAATAGAGTCTGGAGGAACCACTAACCTTTCATCAAATTTCACTTCATCCGCTGAACTTCCTTTTGTGTCACTTCACCCACTAGTCTTCCAATTCATTTCACTTTCGGTGTTGGTCAATTTGAGTACTGATGTTGATCCAAGTCTCGTACACATAGAATGTTTGCTCTGATAGTTAACTGATTAAGCTGAAACAAATATAGAAATTCAAGGAGTTGATCAGATGATCTCAAAATGCTGCCGTCTTCTTACTTAAAAATATCATGAAAGAAAAATTAGCCGAATCCTAGTTATTAAAAAATGTAGCATTCTGAATATAAGTTTGATGGGATACTGTAATTTGAAAACACAAATCAATATGCTCATATATTACATTATTTACACAACAGCTTCTGAGATAAGAAACAAATACAAGTTTTAGTTAAAGAGCAAACTCTTATACATTATTTAGAATTCTTAGTGAAGTAGTAAAATATCATTTCTAATATTGTGAAATGATTTCCATGGCTGGATGAACGTGTTTGAACAGCAAGAAAAATAAAAATAGAAGGCAAAGGTAGTGCACGCCTTGTGGAGTTATTTAAAGAAACAATAGTGATTAATATTTACATCTGGCTAAGTAAAGTGAGAAAGGAGATTTTATTCAGAGGTTAATCTTAAATCTGTTAACATTTGATAAAGATGTTAAATGTGGACATTTGACTCTTATCGAGTCAAAAACGGTTTTAGATACAGTATCTTTCTTTTAATCCTTCTATTTGACACTATTGTATTTTAACATATGTTTTACATTTTCTTGATGTTGGAAGTGCTATGAAATTAAGTTCTCAAGCACCATATCGTCTAATTGGGTGTTTTTTTTTTTGTTTTTTTTCCTCTCCATCATATTCATTCTTCTGATGTGTATTTTATTCAATTGCTGCATCACCTTTATAATATGAGCAACTGAAATACTACAGCATGGCATCAAGCAGTGGTCAGAATGGAATTCAACTCTTATTAGCTGCTGAGCAAGAAGCTCAACATATTGTCAATGCTGCTAGAACTGGTGATTATCTCTTCAACGTCTTTGTCACATATCTATCCAATTGGTTCTTTCACACTATCAAAATGGGCACTCCTTGTAATTGAGGGTCTGAATAAATTGATGAAGACTCTATTACTGGAAATTTCATAGCATTGCTCTGCATATTTTATATCACATATCATGATGACCTGTAGATTTCAGTGCCAGGAAGACTTTTTTCACCTTTTGGTTGGAAGGAAAATGGGAGAGGGACAAAAAGTACGATGGAAAGCGAATTTTTTAGTTTACTGTAAATGTCTTGTGACGCTGATTTTTGTTATGCGTCACTCAAAAGATGACTGGTGGAGAAAAGAATGCAAAATTCTCAACCTGAAATTCTTGTCATTTGCAGTGGCTTGTATTATAATTAAAATATGAAACATTGTTAATTTATCATAGCTGAATAACTTAATTATAAATATTGTGCAATATAACACAAGTTCTTGTGCTATCTGTAAAACGAATGATAAACCTAATAGCCACTTTTAGAGATCTTTTGCATTGCATTGTCCTTTAATGAGACATTTTTGTTATACCTCCATTGCCTTTAGGTTTGAGCTAGTCAGCCTGCTACGGCTTTTTAGATAAGCTTGATCCAGATTTACTGGCCTCAATCTATTTCAGGCAAAAGCTTGAAGGGTTGGTTTGCGGCTAATAATCTTTCTTTGAAATATGTTAATATTTAACAAGTAAAAAATCAAATATCAATTATTTCAATGAGTATAATAGATCCCATATTTGAATTATTTTTTTCTTTTTCTTTTTATCAATTTAGGTAGAAAAAGTTAAATGGCTTGATCTCGAGCTAGAGTCTCAAAACTTCTATAAACTAAACTTGACAAGCCACATTGTGCTCAAAAGTACGAGTAAAATTGGCTGTGGCTTATTTGTGCTTTACTTGGGTGAAGAAAATTCTGCACGTAATGAATTTTTGAACTAGTGATTTTAATGTACTGTGGCCTTTGTGTGCAGCAAAACAAGCTAGACTGAAGCAGGCAAAAGAAGAGGCTGAGAAGGAGATTGCTGAATTCCGCGCTCAAATGGAAGCTGACTTTCAGAGGAAGGTGGCAGAGGTGAAGTGAAAATAACATTTACCTTTTATGCCGTCCTAAAACTGTAATTTGATTTAAACATTGAAGCATAATGATCCAAATTGTTTTATTATAGTATGATTGAGCTGATTCTGGCCAGTGTTTTCTGTAATCAATAGTTTCATAACAAAGTTCTAGATTTCTTATCGCTTTTTCATTGTGTCTCATGCTCCATCGAACAGAGTAGTGGAGACTCGGGTGCTAACGTAAAGCGTCTCGAACGAGAAACTGATGCAAAGATCCAACATTTGAAGACAGAGGCTTCAAGAATTTCCCATGACGTTGTCCAAATGCTTCTGAGGCACGTGACAACTGTAAAGAACTAAAAGATCTTGGTTAAGCAAAGTTCATCGAGACTATTGAGCGCTCTCCTTGTGTTAATTTGAGATGGATATTATGTCAAATGAAACTCTTGTTAGACTTGTATGTTAGCATATTTGTGTGTCGTGTTAGTGAATCCCTTTGATTGAATAAAACGAGTTCAATTGCTCTCATGTTAGTTGTATAGTTTTGTTCAGTGTGATATTTTCAAATGCACGTGTGTTTCTATGGAAGCTAGCCGATTTAGCTTGGCGAATATTAAACATAATTTAGATGCAATTGAGGAAGATCAATATAGTTACTCCAAAGAAATACTTGTAGAGTGGTCCCAGGTCGCCCCGTTAGCAGTAAACAGGTAGAATTCACCTTTAGAATCAACTTGTAAGAGGAAGGTGCTTAGAGTAAACCTACAAGGCGGGCATCTCACGATCAACATGGGGTACGATTATATCATTGTATTCCACTCCTCTTCAAGACCGATATTCATGGCCCCCATTTACCTAGTTGGTGAGTCCACGGAACCGATCTTCTAATGCATATTGATCTATCAATAAAAAACAACCCAACGAAATAAGCCTCTTCCTATATACTTGGGAGTCGACTAAATGTATTGATATGATATTGAGTGGATTTGGTGTCGGTTTCTTCCTCAGGAATGCAGCGTTGAGAGATCTTGAAGAATTTGCTCCACCACGATCCCACAAGCGAATAATCCTACACCAATAAGTGCAGGTCCTGCTCTTGATATTGCTGTTGGGTTAGCGCCCTGGCCATTTTTCTTGTTCATTGCCCACGCCATGGCCGGGGGAAGAACCCCGTATAGCATTGTCATGCAATAGCCTCCCTGTTCCAAAACTAACCTTACGAATTCCATTTGAAATGCTAAACTTATTAGCACCAGGTTACGAAGGGGGGCTAATTTCAACTTACAGCAATATCTGTGGCTGCTGAAAATGCATCTGGTACTGTTGTTGATACAAGAAGAGATGGAGCAATGACCATAGCTGTTGCTGTTAAGCTTGTCCTATTTCTTCTCCACCAAGAATAGAGTAAGTTTGATTTCTGCTACAGTAAATCACATACATTAGGGAGTATATATTGGCATAGATGCGATGATAATATTCACAATATTTGGAAGAAATACGAGCTACCTCTAAAAGTTGTGTCGAGGGGGGATGCAAGAACAAATTATTAAGTTGCTCCTTGAAGAACTCAGAGAAACCCAAAAAAGTGCCAATTAGAGAAGTTCCAACAGCCAGAAGTGAAAAGGCCTCCACCATGAATGAAATTCCACTCCACCTCACACTAAATAAGAACAGAAGGCAAGCTGATATGAAAAATAAATTATGGACAATAATTGGTCTTTCGCTGCCAGGCCGACATCGGGATGGGCCTACAGCCGAGATGGGCAACAGCGAAATGTGGCAGACTAAGCCACAACAAGTCAACAACAAAACCCATGCCAACCCAATCCTGTAAGCAGCATGCTGTTTTGGGACTCTATTCAACAGGGATGACACCACTAGACACAAGAAAGATCCACAATTTTCAACTAGAAACATTAACAAGCAATAACCAATTAGCCAAACTGTTTTCCTGATTAATGGATGAATCTCTAAGTGAAAATGAACTACCTCATAAGCAATTCCACAGGATCAGCAACTTCGTTTGCCTGGCTTGAGAGGCCAAGTGCTATTGCATTCCAAACAAGCAATGCCACCAACGGCACAACACTACCAAGCAAAACTGAAGTCCTTACTCTCCTAAGATCGCCTCCCAGATAAGCACATAGAACTGCAAAAAAATCCAATGTGATTAAACCCGAAAAAAGTCTCACTCATTCTTATTAGTCCAAGATCATCCACTCTTGAGTAAAAAGATAAACGTGATAGCAGAGAACGAAGAATATTCACCAGGCGCAAGATCATGATAAACCAAAGAAAATATCATTACTGGAATAGTTGCTGGGACCTTTTCCCAGTCACCACTTGTCTCGGTGCCTGGCCATCCTCCAAATGCAATAGCTAGAACTTCAATTGATATCAACAAACCTGTTTCAACATTGTATCATATATCATTAGGAAAAGAATTTTTCTACATACTTGAAATACGTAATTTTTTCTTGAAATTGATGAGTTTCAAGATATAATTTGAACTAGTCCTGATACCTATCATGGATGTCGTTAGCCATTGGTTCACTTGATCAGTAGCTTGTGTACCTCCAACAGATATCAAAATTGAGAAAAGGGCTGTGAAGAGAACTTCAGAAACTGATTCGGGAAGATTGATTAAACGATAAAGGATCTCCCCAGACTTGGAACTATACGCGATCATAGAAGTGTAACCGAAGAATATATAGGTCCCCGTCGCTAGAGCTCCACCCCACTCTCCTAGTGTTTCTTGAGCCATGGTTCTTATGGATATTACCTCTAATTCATCCTCGTCTACTCTTATTTTCTTCTTTCTTAGCAACCACACATTAATTTCAACCAATAGCAAAGCTTCAATTAATAGAAAAGCCCAACATACTGTCAACGATATTGAACTCGGAAGTAGTCCCTGCAACACAAAATAAAGGCAAGAGTTAACACAACCAAAACGAATGCATTAACTACACTTGGTGAATTTAATGCTGTGAATTATTAATAGTTACGAAAAATCAAAAACAACAAATTAAGTTTTGTTCTCAATAAATTTGAAGTTGGCCATATGAATCGTTTTAAGCTGGCTGTCAACCAAATGCAACCTCCTCGTTTACCCGAACTTGGGGCGTGCTTGCTCTCAACTCTTACAATAACAGGGAATATTTATTTCCATTACAAGGATGAAATACGCGGATCCTCCAGTTTTGATCAGTCAACAAATCAAAAGAAAAATTAGTTCAATATGGAACATATATGGTCTCAAAATTTAAAAAGAATTTACCCTTTCGCCTTCTTTTACACACAAAGTAAAAATTGGTGTTTCCACGCTCCTTGGATCACTAATTTGTATTATTAAATTTTAAATAGAATTTCTTTCCTGAAGTTGTTAAAGTTACCGCAGGGGAAGTTTTCTTTGGAAGAGCAAGAATCCCAGAACCAATACTTGTTCCAATGATGAGAGCAACTGCACCAGCAATACTTCCCTTTTCCTTTGAAATTTGCACTTTCTCCTCACTCAATTTCACTACACAAAACTTCATTCTCTTTTTCGCTGAAAATTTCCAATTACGAGTTTGCTGCCTTCCTGAATGAGAATGGATGTAAGCAGGGCCCCAATAGCTTCTGGTGAATTTTTGGGCAAATCAGATGAATTCATTAAATGAATACTAAGAAAAATGAGGTAACTATATATAGTGGCCAAGAAAAGAGAGAAAAATTATACATCCCGGAATTGAAGGGTATTTTGATGCTGCGTTGATGACATCTTGCCCATGATGGACTTGTTAATTTTGGAAATCCGCGGCTCTCAGCAACAAAGGGAGAAGATGAAATCATGTGATGAAAATCCATCATTCACTCCTCTCTCTAAGCTCCCAGTACCCTAATATCTGGGAACATGTTGCTAGCAGGGGCTCCGGGACCGCATTTATGGTTGCTGATGCAGTTGATGATTTTTTATTTTTTTTTTACAATTCTGCACACTTCCCAATTTCTGATCGACAGTTAAAAAAATTAAACAAAAAATTGTCAATCAAAAACCCTGTAAAAGGCATGTCTTTGAGCCTGTTTCATCAGCTTTTTCCCCATTTTTACAGAGTCATACTATTTATATCGAATTTGTTGGCAAAAGTTTTGACATAATGTTACATGACGGCTCTCTATTGGGGACGTTTGCAGCGACGATAGGGGCCGTCATGTGGCATTATGTCAACAATAATTGTCAATAAATTTAGTACAAGTAGATAAATTTTTTTTAAAAAAATAGTACTTACCTTTTATAAAAGATGTGCAGCGGTAACTACTCATCCCGTTAAATTGAATTGACACTAATTGGACAAGCACATTATACAAGTTAAAATTTATTAGTTAATTATTTTTATCTTGAAGGGTAAAGTAATCTTTTTACCCGTTAACAATACTATATAAAATCTTATTTTCTATGTATTTTCATTTTCCAATTGAACAAGAAATCCTAGCTTTCTTTACATCTCTGTTTATTTGCCGATAGGTTGTGCTAGTTAAAATATATTATGGCAAACACTCATTGTTGTTTTCAGGTCATTTTTAGTTTTCAATTTTCGAAAACACTAAAAACGCATCTACTTACCTATTTTTAGAAACGAATTTCCAACAAAGAAAATGGAAAACACCAAAAAAGTATTTTTGACTGTTTTCAGTTAAAATCAAGACAAAACTTCATTTTTTTGAAAACAATTTTTCAAATTGATAAAAGAACGGATTTTCAGCAATCTCAAAATGGACTTTCAAAACACAAAATTCAAAATGAATTCAAAACTCAAAATTCAAAATTGAAACACGAAGAGAACAACCCATAACCCTCTCCTGAACCCATTCGCTTTCCTCCCACTCCCACTCTCCCTCCATTTTTGTGATTTTCTTCTCCTTCCATTCTTATGATTTTCAAGAAAATTAATTAGCACGTGGTAGCTTTCTTCCTCTCCAAGTTGGTTGTGTATTATTGTAGTTGTTTTGTGGTGGTTTGGAAATTGGGATTGCAGTGACGATGGTGAGGTTTCGCGATGATGATAGTGTAATTTTGTGGGGCGGTGTAGTTGGTGCAAATGGTGGCCTGCCATAGATTTGGTAAGGGTGAGGTTTAGTGTCAATGGTGTGATGTTGACATATGTTGGATATAGACAGTAGGTGATGGCAACAGGGTTTCAACATCGAACGTTAAAATTTTAAAATTTACACATTATAACAACATTAACGCACTGTGTAAGTTACTTAGGCACTGTAATATAATTAAATGTAAATTATCATATAGTGTAATTTACAATAATTATCTTAATGTAGGTTCTTGAATATAAGTAAAAATTGATATGCATTATAAAATTGTAGAAAATTAGTAAGATACACTTAATTTCAAATAATAGAATTTAAAATACACATGATATTTTAAGTTGAATAATGCTCATTGACTAAGATTAATGATAGGAGGTGAGGTGACATGATGCGATTGAGTGTTGTGTGTATTTTTTTTCAAACCGTTCAATTATGTATTAACATGGGTCCCTTTTATCATTGATTCTATCACCATAGCAAGATTGTTTTAAGTTCTTGTGAATTGACAAGATTTTTCAATCAATTGACTAGTTGTGTAATTTTCCCTAAAAGCCTAACACAGTCCAATGACCGGGCTCAAATGGGTCGAGAGGTGCTACTGGGTCAGGCTCAAAGCCCGACCCAAAAACAGGGCGGGGGCTGATGCCCTGTTTTTGGGTCGGGCTTTGAGCCTGGCCCAGAAGAATTTTTCGGCTCAAATATAAAAAATAATTCCAGTCCAAGTAACTCGTACCCACCTCGTTTATTATTATTATCGATAATCGCGATTCAACTCTCAGAAGAACCAAAACAAGAGAGAGAAAGAAAAGCCGACCCTAGAGAGAAGAAAGTGAAAACGATTCGTTGAAATGAGGAAATTCGATCCATGGCCGGTGTTTTTCAGGAGAGAATTTAAACGCAACTGGCCGTTCCTCGTGGGATTCGCCGTTACTGGAACCGTAATCACCAAGCTCTCCCTCGGATTAACCGGTCTGAATCTACCCTAATATTTCATTTTCTGTAACTTAAAAGCACTTTTTCTTTTTCTGATTGTTTATATTTTAATGATTGTTGTCGTTGTTGTTGTTGGCAGAGGAGGACGCGAAGAAGTCTCCCTTCGTGCAGAGGCACAGGAAGTAAGTTCTGCAAACCCTAGAAATAGTATAGTAAACTGTGTTTATCGATTGAATTTGATTGTGCTTAAGGTTTAGTATGATATTGTACATTGATTGTGTTGGTGTTTGGTGGATTCAGCTGTTTTATCAGTCATTGGTTGCTTTTTCCTGTTTGATGAGATGCTTGTTTGTCTAGTAACTTGTTCGCTGTGAATCCTGTTAATAATGTGAGTTAGTTGTAGTTTTCCATTAGTGCAGAGGCATGGGAAGTGACTTGTACTCTGCTGCAAGCCCTAGAAACAATATAGTGAAATTTCTTTATTTATTGATTTGATTGTGCCTGAGGTTCGGTGTGATATTGCACTTTGATGGTTTTGGAAGATCATCTGCTCTATATGTCATTAGTTGGTTTTTTTTTTCCCAGCTTGATTAATTGTTTGTTTATCCATTAACTGGTTTTGCTAATGTGTGTTAATTGTAATAGTCTGTTCGAAATTTTAAGTTTTAATCTGTGAAATACATTGCACTAGTTGGTAACAATATATTGTGCTTGTCATATGTAAAGTGATGCAACTTGTTTTGTCTACCTTCTTTCGATAATAATAACAATTATAAATCGAAATGGTCATGCAATATACAAATGCACAGGATCATTGCTACTACAATTTACCCATTTAGCCTATTTGTACTAACACGAACACATTTGTTGACGTCGGTTTTTGGCCAGGGGTGTGGTCAACATATTTGTCTTCACTCATGTCCACATGTAAAGTTCCTACACACTTAGACAAATCGTAAGAAGCACGTGACCTTCTCCGACGATCTGGGAGGTGAATACGAACACTCTGATGGTCAAGTCAGTCAATTTATATATATTTAGGAGTGGGATGAACAGATGATGTGAACTACAAGTATGCGGATGGCAACCGAGTTGTAGATAGAAAATAATAAGAGCGAGCAATTATACTGAGTGTAATATTGCATTAACTTAAAATAACACTAAGAGCATCTCCAGCGGTGCTCTAACTTGGATCTACATCTTCAAAGTAGTCGAAAACAGGGGCGAATCCAGGGCTCAAGTTCAGCTAGGGCGGATCGCGAACATTGAACGCTTATTGTTAACGGTCAACTTT
>CAIGRE010131322.1:0-13060 GCA_903798275.1 Fraxinus angustifolia subsp. syriaca
GAAGAAGCGCCGTCTCACTCCTGAACAGGTCGATTGATTCTCAATTCTTATCTACTTTTCCAGTAAATTTGATATGGTATTCTTGCTTTTGATGCATATCTTGTTTTCACCTTAGCATCTAAAAATTCCTTTTGGATAAAATTCTAGAAGGCATATTCACTTTCTTTCTATATGAACAATATTGGCATTCAGATTCCCTCAAAATCTAATCAGGAATCGAGTCAATTGATTAATGATTATCTAAATGATTACAATTTGACGAGAATAAGAAAAATTCTCCGATTTTCTTATAGTATGTAGTTACACTTTTTGTATGATTTATAGGTGAACTTGCTTGAGAAGAGCTTTGAGACAGAGAACAAGCTGGAGCCAGAACGCAAAACTCAGCTGGCCAAAAATCTGGGATTGCAGCCTCGACAGGTGGCAGTGTGGTTCCAGAATCGCCGTGCACGATGGAAGAACAAACAACTTGAAAAGGATTACGATCAACTTAAATCCTCCTATGAGTCCCTTTTGTCCAATTATGACTCCATTCTCATGGAGAACGAAAAGCTCAAAGCAGAGGTAAAATCTCATCTAGCTAACTTAACTGTCTTTCAGTTTGTGTACAATTTCTCAAGCTTTTGAATCTTCTTCTTTTTATAGTTTTTCCCTTCTCTTTAGATACCATTTAGGAGTCTTAAAAGGCCAAATTAGGGTATATATTGTGCCTTCTATCAATATTAAACAGCATAATCAGCAAGCTTATGATTAAATTAACGTGAGAAGTGTATAAAAAATAATAACTTTAATTAAAGTCATCACAGTATAATACTTTGCTCTTTTTTCTCTTGGGACGGGGGGATAGGGTGGGGAGTGAAGACCAATAGTTTGGATTAAAAGTCACAATCTTGCGGGTGACAGTCACTTGAAGTTAACTTGAGGTGACAGTAGTCTTCTAATATTAAGGTTCAGGGAGCATGGTTCATGGATCACTTTATTTGTTGAGACTCTCTCGTTCCCTTTCTTAAGTGGACAAGGTGTAGCATTGAAACTGCGGTTTTGGGCTCAAATGTTTCAAGAGTTGCCAAATGAGATAGGATAGAGTACCATGTCTTTATCGAGAGCATAAACTTAAATGGAATTCATAAATTGATTTAGGATCTGTTTGATGTAGATTTTTTGAGAATGGATTTTGTAAAAAAGTGATTTTTTGAAAAATATGTGGTTAAAAGATATGGAAAAGTCATGGGTTCATGTGCTAAATTATTTTATTGGAAGGATGTGTACTTGAAAATGAGTTCTAAAAAATTTGTAGCAAACAGGGGCTAAGAGAACTTTGGTAAATGAATTTAGAAGGCAAAGTTGGAATATTTGGATCATTCTGCCTTCAATTGTATCCCGGCCAAGTTGGAATATTTGGATCATTCTGCCTTCAATTGTATTATGGTTCAACACCCGGCCAGTTGTTTAGATTATAAGGACTTTTTGGACAGGTCCCCCCCGGGGCAAGATTCTTCCATAGCTATAAAATTCTCTCTCGTCTCTCTCAAAAATCTTATCCTTACATCAGTCAGACAAAATAGCATCTGTTCCTAAACCCCACTGTGATTAAAAAAGAAAAAAAAGATTGGTTTTAGTTTGTGGAAGGGAATATTCTTATTTTCTCTAAATATATACCAAAAATGTTTTAGAATTGGTAGCGTCACTTTGCACTTACCCTCATCACTCTATGCTTACGATAGACAATGACATCCATGATAACTCCCTCATTCATTGTAACTCTGGTAAAAATATGATCCAATTGATAAGGATGTTTTACTATAAATGAAAGGTGATACATGAAAATATTTTTGCAATTTCGAAGGGAGTAGTCCTCCTTTGATAAAGCAAAAGAATAGAAAAGGGAAGAAGGAGAGGAAAGACATGATCATACCATACTCTTGAGCATAAACTGATCCCATAACAATATGATTGAATTTCAAGGCTGTGAATGTTTAGTACCCAACATTAAGTCTAAGAACTCTTGATCAAATACATGTTCATCCAATTTGTCTATGGCATTATGATAGGTCCTTTCCATGATGGAGAAGTTGGGAGCTAAAGAGTTGGCTGGAGAGCCCGTGCCATGCCAAAATTCTGATCCACTTCCGGTTGTTGGCTCCCCTGCTCCAGCCCTCCAAATCAGCGTGAAGGTGGAAGACCGCCTCAGCACTGGCAGTAATGGCAGCGCTGTGGTAGATGAAGACTGTCCTCACCTTGTGGACAGTGGCAATTCCTACTTCCCTGACAATGAATATCCTGCGTACATAGCAGCTGACGATTGTGTTCAATTGGAGGATGATGGCCATGATGACGGTGGAAACTACTTCTCCGCATTTGTGGGAGCAGAGCAGGAGCAGCATGAGGAAAGAGAGGCGCTGGGATGGTTTATCTGGTCATAAATTAGTGCTATATTGAGACAAGCATGTGTATCATATTTTATAGTTTTAAGTTATGAGTGAAACTATGGGCTGTTAATTGGACAAGAATAAGAATGGCTGTTACATATTAAGGCCTTTGCCTGTATTGAGATTTTGGTATTATAAATGAAGGAAAAATTAAAATGATTGCCGATGCTTTGTTATTTATTTACTTTTAAATTGTTAATTTTTTTGTTTATATATTAATCAAAAATTGCAAATTAATGTTTTAGTAAAAAATAATTCAAAAACTATTATAAATTTTGAGTATTGTGTATACATTTATGAAATAATAGACAGGGAAGTAAATGGATTGAGTTCAATTGATTTGACTTGGCCAACCGGCGAACTAGCCCATGCTCACTTGGAGAGTGGGCACGACCTAGCTCATTTGAAAAAAATTAGGCTCTGCTCGTCCATCGGCTCTTTAATGGGTGCCGAGCTAGATCTCAAGTCTCTTGTCCCGCTATTTATGTTTTCGTAAATTAACCCAAATTTTTTATTTTAAGCTAATTTTTTATTTATTGTTTAGAAGTAGTTGAGAATTAGGCAATTAAAATCATCGTTTAAAGTATTTGAATTACTTAGTTAGATCCTCGTAATTCATTTGAAATAGAATTAGCCAATGTAGTAAAAAAGGTGTTAAAAATCAGTTCTAAGTGATCTATCAATTTATGACACTTGAGATAGAACCTAGATCGTATTTACCCCCACCTAGGGTTGGACAAAAGTTCCGAGCTGAACCAAATCAAACCAAATCAAGCAGTTCTTCATAAATTAAATACACGAATGGGTACTCGAATGGAAAACCGATGAGTTTGAATCGATTATCGGTTCTAAACCAAGAACCGAATAAGCCTTGAATTTAAATAATTTTTTTAATTTTTTATATTGAATTAATTAAATTATTTTAATTTTTTAAACAAATTAATCTAGCTAAATTAATTTTATGTAACTTTGTTAGCCCAAGATTTGTGTTTTATTATTAAATCTTTTTAGTTGAACAATTTTTAATTTATTTGCATTTGTTAATTGTGCTTTTTCAATTATACTTATAGAGTTTCTTACTATGACAAGTCAAGCAATTGGTGATTAAATTAGATAATTGGTAGATATTACCAATACTTAAAAAATATTTTATTTTGATAACTTTTAATTTATATTTCGTTTTCTTTATGCAGGCTGTTTGAATCAAAAGAATTATTGATATGAATCATCGATGTTTTAATATTAACATCTACTTTTTGTATTTGTGTTAATTGAATTAATCTTATTGAACAGTTTATTATTTATTTGTTTTTAAACTGAGTTACGTTAATTTGTAAAAGTTACGAATGAAGATGTCATTAGTTGTATTTATGTAGTGTTGTTGTAAATGTTGAAAAATTTAATTATAGTACGAAACCAAATAGAACCAAATTGAACGGAATCGAACCCGAACGGTTTCATAATTATATTTGGACCCGACGGTTTCATTTATTAAATACCTGCAAATTTTGGGTCAGTTCAGTTCTCTTCCCTACCCCCACACGACAAAAACAAAAAAAATAATAACTGAAGAAATAATTGCAATTTGCAAAGTTATATGGCTAGAAAGTGGTATACGAAAATTTCAAAGGTGGTTGCAATCACATACAGGCTGGCCAAATTGGCTGCCTACTTTCGGGCTCGCGAGTCAACGAGCCAGACCTATGTGCAGTGAGAACAGGAAATCGTGGCTCAACTCGACTCACGACTCACCTCGAGGGAGAGTCGAGTCAACGTGTGATTCATCCATTTCGTATCATTTAGGGGCTTCTCATTTCGTATCATTAAAATTAGATTTTTATTTTTCATTTTTTTTTTCAAATTTTGATCAAAGTTGATGAAATGTGAAAAGTTGTTGGTATAATAAAATATGTAATTAAAATTAATTCTTAATTTTGACTTAGAATGTCAACTCTAAACATCACAAATAATTGGATGTAACATTTATGCAGTAAAATTAATACACCTATGACATGTTTATGAGACGAATTGAATGATATAATCAGTGCCACATTAAAATTTTTATTATCAATCTTCTACTCATTTTCAACCACACATTTTTCAATAAAATAAGATTTTCATCACATCAATAATTTTTTCTTCTTTTTCAACCACACATTCTTCATCTAAAATACATTCTTCCAAAATAATGTGACTCAAATAATGTATTGTATAGGTCAATTGTAAACATCGTGAATCATTGAATGTTAGCTGTTTCTGCTTGTGATCAGATTAATTTCTATTTAAGAACCTAGCAAAAGACTTTCTTTTTATCTCAAACAACTCTACTAATTGCTAACTTTATAGTCTCTCTTCTATTGTCCGACTCCGATTAATCCACCTGCAAAAGTATAAAATGACAACTTTTAGGCGCTTACGAGTGACTGCTTATGAAACTACTGTGAGTTCAAATCGTAGTCAAGTCCTTTATATGAAGTTTGTTCTCTCTTTGTCAGGGAGAGGTCTCGACTTTCTTTTTCCATTATACATTGGCAGCCATGGTGTTTAGGTTTATAAGAAGATGATAATCATGTTTTAGGTATTGCAACACAAGCAATAGTAATGAAAATAGTCGTATCTGTACTGTTATTATTTGCAGGAATTGGAGTTTCCATCCATGTTTGTATTGTAGGTGTTGTAATGTATTGTTCAAAATTGATAAGCCAGTCACTGGACTTACATGTGGATGTCAATCATTGGACCTAAATGTGGATGAATGAAATGAAACAAAATTGGAAAGTCAAAATCAAAGGGACCGGGAAGAAGCCCATGCAATTGCATATGCTTACGAGGCATGCGATCACATCGGCCTCATTTTTTTAACCAGGGAGGAAAATGACTGAGCCATGGCTTCAAAAACTAGTAACAGCTAGTTTCAGATTTTGATTTCTTTGAACCCCTTCATGAAAAGTTCTGGTGAATGAAGGGAATATTATATGTTACGCCTCGCCTTCGAGGCTCAAAATAAAAAGTGCCACGTATGCAAAAAGTCAAAGAAAGACTCACGAGGTCAAAGTACGAAGAAATCAAACAAAATCGAAGTCCATATTGAGCTACGGCCTCAAGAACGAAGCACTACAACTTAGGCTTAGACTCTCCACTTAGAGAGCTATTTTAAAGATCTCTCCGAAGCTCTGAAACTCATCCGAAATTAATGAAGTTGACACTATCTCTTGCGATAGATTTGAAGATCTCTTAGAAGTGATTGATGTAACACTTTTAATAAAGTTTGTCAGTGTGCTAGCCTATTGTATATGGTGGCTGAACCTTTATCAATGTATTAAATTATGAATATGCAGTGATGTGAAGCCCCAATTCAGGAGATGAGGCCACATGGTTCTGATCCAACGGTCACCACGTCGATCAAGGCAGTATAAATAGGTTCTCTTTGTAAATAATCAAGAATGGTTGATTGGAATTGGTACAGTCATATATTCGAAATATATATTTGAACTTTGAAGAATTTCATACGAACAATTGGTTGAATATTTCTCGTATTCTTCACATGTTTATCGAATGTAAATTTGGGCATACAACGTAACAACTTCTATACAAATTTTTATCTATCCTTCTACATATTCCTGTTTGTTACTATATAGATTAGTTTGGTTTCCGTCCAGCAATCGTTGTTAGCACGATCGCTTTTGTCTCACCCACCGGAGCTTGAACAGTTTCGTCTTTTGTCGCAAAGTACCTCTCGTGACCATTTCCTCCTTGCTACCACCGTTATTTGGTAGAAATGAGTAGGAATCGTACTTAACTTGGTGTGAGTTGATTCAACATGTGTTGGTTCATTTTTTGGGGTCAACATATTGACGCCATCCATGAGAAAACTAACATTTAACCAAGAAAACACCTATGGGAAAAAGCTAGCTTGGAATATTTTGGCAAGAAAGACTCTTAACCTTTTAAAAAGAAGTATCCTTGAAGAAAGGACAACTAGAAACTTCCAACCCTTGAAAAATGAGAGTTCTCAAAGAAAGAACGGTTGGAAAGTCTCAAAATCTAATACTTATTTGATCTTAGAAAAAAGTAGAATTCAATTGATAAAAGTGTTTATGGAAAATGAGTTCAAGTGGTGATGAAAGTGCACTTCATAGGACGAGGAAACACCTTGAGGAAGGGGAACCCTCAAGAGCTGTTCTAGCTGCTCGCCCATGACCCCCACAACATAGACGAGGTGGGTCCAGAGGCTGAGGCAAGGTCGCAGCTAGGCTTACTAGATAAATATCTACAATTGCTGCTAACATGAGAAATATAACCTGTTGAACATAGTCATGCATGAGATGCTAATGAACATGCAGGGCCGAGGATGGTACCCAATTCCTCTATACGCAGCCTCTGAAAATACATTCCATGACCCTTAAGGATACTACCATGAAGACGAAGAAGTCCAAAGCCAAATGGCTGGATACCATCACGCAATGATGGAGGCCCCCTAGGAAAGGGAGGTTGATGGCTATACGTCAACCAATTACACCTCGAAACGACCCTATGAGGCCTCATTTAACTTCCACCCGAACTATGAACCAGAAGATCGACCTTAGAGGTCAGCATGTGTTTTTGACAAGATAAGCCCGTGCTTGCTTAGAAATAGGCAAGCTCGCTCTCCTTCTGCACCTTGAAATGGGCAAGCTCACCATTCCCCTCCTGCGCCTAGAAATAGACAACATGAGCTTCCATGAAATGAAAGACAAAAACCAATTTACCATGAAGAGCATTGGGTTCCTCCACTTAAAAATAGGCGTGAGAAAAGGGACATGACTATGAGTGAAGTAGAACCCTCCCAACCACCTCTCCAAACTTAACAAAGGGATAAGGAGAATTCTAATTAACCACTGAGGTCATGTGACCTCGATGACAATGATGACCATTCACCATTCTCACAAGCCATTAGGAACGCCCCGATGCTAAATCACTTCACACTCCCTAAAATTCCTAAGTGTGGTGGGAGAGGCGACCCTACAAAACACCTCAACAGCTTCAAGACACATATGAATTTGAAAGGGGCCACCCTAGCTATGAAGTGCAGGACTTTCCACTTGACCTTGAGTAGATGAGTTGAAATCTGGTATACTAGGCTGCCAAAAGGTAGCATCTGGAGTTGGCCGGACCTCAGAAGGTTCCTAAAACACTTCGCAACTAGCAAGAAAGGTGAAAGACCATTCAACGATTACAAGACACGTGGTAACAACAAGGCGAGATACTGAAAAGATTCTTGTCCCATTTTACTGACGAAATGACCTACTGTGTGCAAGTCACAGATTGGAAAGCTTTGATTACCTTAAGATGAGGTTTAGACATGAACTCTCTCTTCTGGAGAGACGTGCAGAATAAGGACCTTATTATCTATAATGCCCTATTAGAAATGATAAGGCGGGAAATCCTCAATGAAAAATTGAGAGACTATAGGAACATGGACTCCCCTCCCCCCTAAAATTTTCAGATTCAGATAGGGAAAGGTCCTACATCCCATTTGATGGATCACCAGGCACCACTTAACCATGGACAATCACTAGCTGCAGCAACACTTAATGCGGTACCCACTTTGGCTTATGAAGATATAAACCTTGATACTGAAATGTATCAGCGCCAGCCTTACGAAAGGAACCCACAAAGGAGAAGACGTAGAGGGTGAGCTATTGAACCTAGAAATAAGGATGAAATACCCAGTTATTGTACCTACTATCAATCCCATGGCCACCATAAGGAAAACTGATTAGATGTCGTAAGACACCCTTGCAACACAAATTAAGAAGAGGTGGGCGTCCCCCAAAGAGATGCTCCTCCCAGGCAAATCCATCAACATGAGAATGTAGAGCCAAAACACCCCAACATAAATGACCCCCCAAGAGGAAGGGATAATGATACAGAAAGACCTAGAGAAGGTAAGGGCAAAGATGGATCCCCCACAGCAAACAATGGTCAGGAAGCCATCAGGGAAATTGACACAATCATTGGATGCCCACATGTTAGAGGAGAATCTAAAAACTCGTAGAAAGGTTATGCTAGAGAAGCGAAAGACCCTAATATGACAAGTTTCATAGTTAACCAATCATTTACTAGAAAAGTAATTCCACCAATCACATTTACTCAAGAGGATGCAGCAGGTGTGCATTATCTACACTGTAAAGCCTTAGTGGTGAGGGTAGTCTGGCCCACAATGGCCTGAAAAGAATGTTAGTGGATAATGGAAACTCGATTAACATCATCTTTGAAACCATTTTTAACAAGATAAAAGTTGACCACGAGCTGACCCCGATTAGCACCCCCTTGTATGACTTTATAGGAGATAGCATCATCCTAAGGTGTAAAATCGCTCTAGCAATAGAGATGGGGACTGCACCCTTGACTAGCTCACCATTTCATGGAATTTTTAGTAGTTGATATTCATTTTGCCTATCATGGAGCACTTGGGAGGCCAGCCTTAAAAGTGTTATGAGTTATCACATCCATTCATCACTTATGTATGAAATTCCCAAATGAAAATTGCATCGCCACAATTCGAGGTAATCAATGAAGTGCTAGGGAATGTTACTCTGATTTCCTAAGGAAAGTTGAACAAATAACCATTAATGTCACTATCACATACCTTGGCATGAATGACGCCCCTAAAGAATGGAGTACCCCTGATCAAGGGGAAGATGTCGAGATGATCGATGTCCCAGAAGAATGGGACATCCTAATGTCATACGAACCTTTGAAGAAGAGGCCCTGCATAAAAAATGGACCCCCTGAAGAAGGAAGGGTTGTTAAAGAAGTATCTAACTTAGAGGAGCTGAACCATCGTGTCATTGACTGCAAGCCTCAAACAACACCTATAGAGGAACTTGAGAGCTTCCAAATAGACCCACAGGATCCTTTAAAACACTTGCATATGGGGAGAAACCTGCCCATAAAAGCAAATGAGAAGTTGAGAAGCTTCTTACTAAAAAAAACTTGATGTCTTCGCTTAGAAACATGGCCACATGGAAAGCATTGATCCAAAGATTAGTTGCCACCACTTGAACATAGATCCAAAGGTTGGCGCACATAGATAAAAGAAAAGAACTCTCAACCATAAAAAATGTGAGGCTCTAAAGGAGGAGGTTAAGAAAGTGATCAACAATGGATTTATCCGGGAATCAATATATCCTAAATAGGTTTCTAACCCGGTATAGGTCAAAAAGTACAACAAAAAGTTGAGGGTTTGCGTAGAGTTTTCAAATTTAAACCAGGCATATCTTAAGGACACTTTTCACTTCCCATAATAGACCAACTTGTGGATTCAACTGTCGAACACGAACTTGTTAGCTTCATGGATGCATATTCTGGGTACAACCAAATCCCTATGTTCTCAGCAGATGAGGAGCACACCTCATTTATCATAGACAAGGGTATTTATTATTACAAGGTCATGTCATTCGGGTCAAAGACTTTTCAATAAAATGTTCGCCCACCTTATTGGGAAAACCATGGAGGTCTACGTGGACGACATGCTGGCGAAGAGCTTAAAAGCAGAAGATCATGTTAAACACCTTAATGAAACATTCCAAATTTTGAGAAGATACTGGATGATGCTCAATCCTTTAAAATATGCCTTTGGAATTTCCTCTGAAAAGTTCTTGGTCTACATCGTCAATCAAAGAGGTATTGAGACGAACCCTAAAAAGATCAAAGCTTTGAATGAAATGAAGTCACCTCAAAAACCAAAAGAGGTACAGATCCTCACTGGACGAGTAGCAGCTTTGAACCGCTTCGTCTCTAAGGCAACAGAGAAGTGCCTAAGATCCTCAGATGAAAAATAAGTTTCAATGGAAAGAAGAACGCGAGGTAGCCTTACGAGGGCTGAAGAAGTACTTGGGATGGGCTTTCCTCCTTTCCAAACCATAGGATCATGAGCCACTATAGTTACATTTAGCAGTGACTTTGCAAGGCTATCAGTTTGGTTTTGATAAGAGAAGAAAACAATCACCAACTGTCTATTTTAGAGACTTGCTATCCATTCATGGATAAGCTAGCTCTTTCTTTGATAATAGCATCAAGAAAGCTGAAACCATATTTCCAAGCTCATAGTATACATGTGTTGATGAACTTCCCTCTCAAACAAGTGTTGCCAAAGCCCGATGCTTCAGGGATGTTACTTAAGTGGGATGTGGAACTTAGTGAGTTTGATGTCATGTTTAAGCTAAGGGAAGCCATCAAGGGCCTGGCCTCAGCAGATTTCATGGCAAAATTCACTCATGTTCTAGAAATGAAAGAAGAGATGGAACGTGCTGAACCTCCAACCTGGAACCTTTCGGTTGATGGATCCTTAGAAGAGACAAGGTTAAGAGCAAGAGTTGTCTTAGTCAGCCCTGAGGGACATAAGCTTACTTGTGCCATGAGATTTGGTTTCAAAGCCACTAATAATGCAGTAGAATATGAGGCTCTCCTCGTCGGCCTAAGGTTAGCCAAAGAGATGCAAGTACAGAGGCTCATCATCAACAACAGCTCCCAGCTAATAGTGAGTCAAGCTCATGGTAATTTTTCAGTCAGAGATAAATCTATGGCAGCATACTTGAAATTGGTTATAGGTTTCATCCCATCCTTTGAAAGGTTCAAACTGGTGCAAGTCCCACGCTCCAAAAACATCCATGTTGACGTGCTATCAAAACTAACAAGTAGCAAAGATTGTAAACTGCTCATAGTTGTACCTATAGAGCATCTTCCCATCCTTTCTACCACCACGGGTGAGACTGTTATGTGGGTTGAAGACACTTTATCCTTGATGAAACTAATCATATCATTCCTTAAAGACCAAACTTTACCCTCTAAAAATGAGGAGGCTTAGAAGCTCAGAAAGAGGGCTGTCGACTTTGTCTTCCAGGACGATGTACTATACAATGTGGGTTCTTACTGTCCCTGCTCAGATGCGTTGGAGGAGAGCAAGCAAACTATGTACTTGAAAAAATTCATGAAGGGGTATGTGGGAACCACACTGGATGGTGGTCCTTAGCACATAAAGTACTGAGATGGGGATATTACGGGCCTACCTCGAAAAAGGACGCGCAACATTTTGTTAGAAAATGTGGCAAGTGTCAACGCTTCGTTGCTATTCAAAAGCAGCATTCCCAAGAGTAGAATGTTGTATCCAGCCCTTGGCCATTTGCAAAATAGAGAATTGATCTGATAGGACATCTTCCAAAAGGGAGAGGAAACTCTAGCTTTGCTATTGTCGACATTGATTACTTTACCAAATGTGTAGAAGCCTAGCCACTTGCCAAAATCACTAAGGCCAATACTTCCAAGTTCCTATGGAAAAATATCATTTGTCGATTCAGAATCCTCCATTCGATTATGTTAGATAATGGAAGATAGTTTGACAACAAGAAAGTTAGAAATTTATGTGAGGATCTGGGCATTAAGAAGCATTTTTCCTCCCCTCATCATCCCCAGGCAAATGGGTAGGTCGAGGCTGTTAACAAAATGATTAAGTATACGTTGAAATGGAAACTGGATACCTCAAAAGGAACATGGGTCGATGAACTACCTCAGGTTCTCTAGGCTATCAGGACTACAAGCAGAATTACAATAGGAAAGACCCAATTCTCTATGACTTATGGGGCCGAGGCTATGAGCTTAGTTGAAGTAGGTCTGTCATTTCCTTTCGAATACACTTCGATAAAATAACTAATGACAAAATAAGGAGATGTGAACTTAACCTCCTTGAAGAAATGAAGGACGATTATCAAGCAAAATTAACCATTTATCAAAGGAAAATGACTAGATGCTACAATTAGAAGGTGAAAATGAAGTCATTTCGTTTGAATGAATTTGTACTTCGAAGAGTATTTCCATCATTTAAAGAGATGGCTCAGAAACCCTTAGTCCTAATTGGGAAGGTCCTTGCCGCATCAGTGAAGAGGTTCGGTCGAGAACTTACAGGATTGAGAAATAGATGGAAAGGCACAGCTTTATCTATGGAATGTAGAACGTCTGCGCAAATATTATCAATGATGTAAACATCTTGTATATATAGTTTGAGATTCAATAAGAATGTCTTTCATTATATTGATCATAAGTTAAAATTTCCCCTCAAGAGACTAAAAGGCATGAGGAGTGCTTCTGTATAGATGAATTGTCCTTATGCACGAAAGCATAAAAACTTTGTCAAAGGGCTGGGTCCTAAAAAAGGACCACAACTTCACTTGCGAAGTGTGGCGCATGCCTTTAACAACTAAAGTTGTTAAGGAAGTCTCAGCATGGGTGAACCACTCAACCTCATGCTCAGGAAAGTTAAAAATACTCTTATTAAAGCAAGCTCATAAAAAATTATAAGTATCTCTTATTGACAAAGATCAAAGGAGAAGCATCTTCATAGATGATCCATTCCTATGAAGAGATGCGTAGGTACTTCGACGGAGTTGGATTCTAAAAAGGACCACATCTGCACTCGCGAAGTGTGGTACATACCTTTAATAGCTAAAATTGTTAGGAAAGCCTCAGCATGGGCCAACCACTCAACCCCATGCTCAGGAAAACGATAAAAGACAGGCAAACTAAAGTGCTAAAGGACCTCAGTCTATAAATATTGATGTGCTTGAGATCAGAAACCTATTAAGGTACATGAC
>CAIGRE010131346.1:0-14430 GCA_903798275.1 Fraxinus angustifolia subsp. syriaca
TTACCCACTTCAACCAAATGAGTGTTCAAGGGAATGAAAATGTAGATTTTATGGTTTAATGAAGTAGAGAAGACGATGATAAGAAAATGAAAAGGGTTTATAGAAGATGTCGAAGCCAGTTGTGGAAGAAAGGAAAGCCAAAATTCAATTAGAGCTAAATAGGAATTAGGGCAATTAATGCATTTTTTTACCTACAAGGACATTTCAGAAATTTACAAATTCTATTTTTTATTTCTTTGTATGTTTAGACTATCTAACTAAAAAAGATAGATGTTGATCTTTATAAACTAATTTCTTCTTTGACTGGGCCTTTTAAATGAAACCCCCAAAAATTATTTGAATTAGCTTAACAAGTTAACTTATAAATAAATTTACATATTTTGTATTTATATCAAAGTTTAACATACAAAAGTTACTTATTTAGTACTAAAGTAAAAAAAAATATTTTCTAAATAAGTATCTTTTTGAGTTTTGACTCAAATGTAAGAAAAAAAAAATGAGTTATGTGAAGATTGTAAGCTTCTCATGATCTATCAACTCAATTTACATTGAATGTGATATTTCTAAAGGTTTTGAGTTCCAAGGACTATTAATCTTGAAGATCAAAACAAACATTGTCCCAAATTTATTGTTTCCTTGATTAACTTTAAATGTATTTTGACATTGTGACGCTTCACATCTTAAAAAATAGGAAAAAACGTGGCGTAATATGTTAAAAGTAAAATATATTAGGACAACAAATCTAAACTTACGAGTGATCAAATTGAAAAACATAACAAAAATTTCCCATATCCATTACCCCTTCAAAAAGAATTTAATTTAAGTGGTTGCAGTTACAAAATCTACATCTTCAGATTCATCAACAATCATCTCATCTTTAAACAGAAGTTTTAGGTATTTCCAATACTTTTGGAAGAGCGGGCAACTTTGCACTCAACTTTAGTTTCTAGATCAAAATAGTATTCTCTAACAATTCAATCGGATTCTAATTCCCTTAATCTTCTCGAATATCAATATTCCATCCTCCAAAGTCAATTTGATGAAATGATAACGAACCTATATGTACTTCGTTTATGTATAATAAATAAGATTCTTTACTAAGGGTCCGTTTGATTGTAAATGTGAAAAAAATATTTTATAGGGAATTGAATTATCTGAGAATTGTAATTAATTGTATTTGATTGATATTATTTTTCACATGAAAAACGTTGAAAGTTTTGTGTCCGTTTGACTTCATTTTTTTATGAAAATTGTCCATCAAAGTGACAATTTTTTTTTACTATTGGGTTTAGAATTTGTTTCAATTGCCAAAAAATGGCACGTGAGGCTCATCCATGAAATTTTTTTGCCATCAAACAGCAAAAGAATGGGAAAATGGATGCAAAGCCATCAAACAGGCCATAAGTGAATAACACTATCACAATTCAACACACTATTCTCACACTTTTGACCCAATTCTTCCGAAGAAATGAAAGACTACAACCATATGATTTCTTTAGCCAACTTACTTTGCCTCAGCAGTACAAAGAGCAATTATTTTCTGCAATTTGGATACTCAACTATCCAATTCACATGTCGAACATGCATCAAGGGTACTAATTTAACAAAAACAAGGACACCAAATTAGGTAGCCTCATAGAATAAATCTGGGGATGCTAACAAACTCTTCTAGAAAGCAGCAACGGATAAATTTCTGCACTGAGTGAAATTTGATGGAGTAAAGCCGCGTGAATGTAGAAGGCCCACGGATCATTAACTCCTTTTCGTGGAGAAGAAGCAATGATGACATGTGGTGAATAAAAATCGGTTAACTCAGTGTCAGCAGCCGCAATAAACAAAAGATGCAAACATTATCCGAAATTATCGAACGAACCTTATTTCGTACAACTGAAAACACTTCTATATAGGAAATAAAAGTGCCAAAAATCGTCCTTCACAACGTTTTAAGAACTTCAGATTATTTAGAAGCTGAATTTGAAAATAGAAAAGAAGTACTTTCCTACTATTTTGTTCTTTGAATCTTGATACAGCAGTTAAAAATCTTTCATTTGACAAGTACGGTTGATGAGAGCTTCATGTATGAATACGGAGATTGTCACCGGACAAGAAGGAATGGATTAGGGTGAGGGCCTCGCTTGGCTTGTTCAGAGGTACAAGATGACCGGCCCCTCTAACTGTTATGAAAGTCAAGCCCTCGTATTCCACTATCCTCCCTGCTACCTGCATTTTACGAAATAGAATAACATCAATTCTTAGGACTTCTTGTATTTGCTCAAACAGAACATTTGTTCATTGTACATTAGCAAAATATCGAGGTACAGTATTTAAACTGAAGAAAAATGGCAAAACATGCTAGTTTCTTGTAACCTTGCATCTTAGAGTTAGAATCTACTGCATATCCGTTGTGAAGAGGTAAAACTCTAGCGCATGTTTGGTATGCAAACAATATGATTTCAACTTCCGTTTTTTTTTAAATAGTGATTGATTCGTCCAATCCTCCGAGCCAAACATGTCTCTTAAGGTATTTTGACGAAACCAGTGAAGCAAGTGTGGCTACTCTACAGACATCTTTTCCAGTTTTACATTGTTCTACAAGAAAACATGTTTGATGACGAGAAAAACATCAATAAACTTGGGTCATATGAGATCATAGGCAATGTTCCAAATTGAGTTCTGCAACTATGAATTGGCAATAATACTTCCACATCTCAAGTACCCAGCCTCTTGTACTTATCATTTTTCACAACAACTTTTCCTTTTTATTCTCTAAATACTTGAACATATAGAACCAAGCTTGTTGTCTAGTCTATCTAAGATTTAGGGACAAAATTATTGCAATATAAACTCAAGCATTTGAGACAATATTGAAGATAAAACAGCATAAAATAGTTTTTGAAAAACAAAAAATTGTGTTCTATAGAGACTTGTTCTAAACAAGTTTTAGTTTATCAAGACGAACCTGATGGTTGTGGAACCAAGAAGTCCATGGTGTCTTGAGGGGCAGTTTTAGAGCTTCAACACAGTATCTTGAACCTATTACCGGCACTCGGCCATCTGCATCTCCACTGTTACAGAAACACCAAATAGTTCATGAACTCGTTGATAACGTTACAATTAATTGCTATATTTTCTGAAAAAGGAATGAAATGAGAGTTTCTTCCTAATATCAATTTTTCCCGTGTGATCCTGAAAAAGAAATGTTCCCAATAAGGAGAGGGAGGGCTAGACCTGAATGTCATCATGTGACTCGTAAGAATCTAGATGCTTTGGATCTTGGAAGATGTAGCAATGAACTGAACGGACTAAATTTATTGATAATAAGACTTTAGTTTACCCAAGGATAGGCTTAGTTTGTCATTGATGGATTTGCACAAACTACATACTCATTTACCTGAATTCTATAATGTTTCAAGAAGTTGTGTTCACCAAAAAGGATGCTTTAAATGACCACAAAAATGAAAATGAATTAAGAATTAAAAACTACTGATAGCAATAATAATAGAGGAAAACAGGTACCTGTAAATCCAAATCCTGATTCCACCTTTGATGAGCTTTTTGTATATCGGAAAGACGGAAAATACAGTATAATTATACATCCTAAATACAGAATCACTGCAGTGAACAATTTAAAATGGAAAAGGTTATCAAGAAATAACAGTCAGTGAAAGATAATATGGCAAGTAGAAGTGAGTGTTCTATTGATGAGAGCAAAACTGTAAGAAAGCTAACTTACCTGCAGACTGACCATTTTACACTAGCGCCCTCTCCCATCGTGTTCACATTGAGGGCAGCTTGAACATCCTTCCTGTTGAAATACGCTTCAGCGTATGTAGAATAGCAGGGGTCATACCCTCCAGGGATCCGTTTCATCCTCCTGAACCCATAATTTTGTGCCTGATAAAATACTCATGGCTTTAGAAAGTGCTTCTAGCTAGCTTGTAACTCGACATATGATTAACATAAAGGCTATGTTTGGTATGTAGTACTAGATAACATTTTAACTTATTTCTTTCTCAATAAACATGCCAAAAAAGGCCTAGTTTCAAGAATCACCTTAGCATTTGAAAACTCAGTTCCACTAGTAATACCATAAGCAGTAGATGATGTCTTGTTGAGAACACATGATGGGACATAGATGTTGTAAATGTCGATCTCGTTGTATCTATTGAAGACTGAAGACATGGCGATGTTACATTTGCTTGACCAGTTCTCGAGATGGAAGTTACAATCTCGTCTAGCTTTATTGTACTCTTGATCTGAAATTACAGAGTGACTCCATGCATACTCGAGAAGTCCTTTATAATCATAGTAGTCATTTGTTTCCGGATTTCCTACCTGAAAATCATCAAATACTTTAGTACCAAGTATTTACTATTTCTATCAATCATGCTCAAGTTTCCGGGCGTAATTGCACAATTTTAAAATGTAACTGAGAAGACCAAGTATGAAAGTCCAACGTACTATGAAACCTTTTAGATTAATGAATGGATATGTCTTTCTTTTCTTATTCCTGACGTATACAAGTTCTGCCAGTTGAGGAACATAATGACCTACAAATAACACAATATGTAGCCAGGTAAGAGAAATAGTCGATTAATATTGATTTGTGCCAGAAACAAAGTTCGGGATAATGTTCATCTAACCTGCATAACTCTCCCCTGATATGAAAAATTCATGACTTTTGAATTGTGGGAATTTTTTCAGCCAATTCACCAAAAAGTTGTAGGCATCCTCAGCTGAACAGAGACTCAAAAGCATATATAACACAATGGCTATATATCATAGTGACAGCACGAGATATTTTATGAACATGTTTGGCTAAGCTTAAAAGGTTCGACTATAAGTAAATAGTAATTCTTAAAATAAGTTTTTTTTTTTTTAATTAAAATTGAAAATAAGTCAATTATTCAGTTAGGAGTTACCTTAAAAGAAGTAACCTTATTAACTTAAAAGCAAGAAAAAGTTAGCCAAAAAACCGCTGCTACTTTTTTTGAGCTTAGCCAAACATGCTCACACGATTTTTATCGACTTCCATGGACAGTGAATTACCTACAAATCCATCGTCTAATTTGGTGTAATCAGCAGATGTATTGGAATATGAGAACCCAACTCCAATAGGAGATTCCAGAAATAGCAAATTGGCTTCTGCAAGACAATTAAATCCTTGAATACCAGTCTAATTACAATCAGTTCAGACCTCTAAATAATCAGTTTCTTTTCTTGTTCTACTCATAATCCTTTTCTTTCCCTTTTTACTTATTTCGACTTATTTTACTGTTGACTAAAAGTCTAAAAATTTAGAATAAAGTATTCGACAGTATTTTAAATAAAAAAAGAAGCTACTATAATGTTCATAATACTGTGGAGTCCCGCACGAGACCTTTATTCCATGAGTGCTCATTGAAGTCAAGACCAGTTCCCTTCTTGCTAACTACAAGAGGACCCAACTCCACAGCTGCCCCATATCCAATTGATGAACAACCAGGCCCTACAAAAATATCACACACACCAATCAAAAACTACTGACAAATAATCCAAACGATAATAATAAATTATGTTTGCCTAAGAAAATAATTGATTACCTCCATTAAGCCATAACAGAAGAGGCTTTTTGGTAGGCTCAAACTGAGCTTCAAAAAACCAGTAGAAAAGGGCCCTCCCATGAGCTTCATTTACTGTGATGTGCCCTGAAAACTGGGAGACTGGTGGATTTGGTGGTTGCCCAGGTAGTTTAATTACTCTGTGTTCCTGGGACCTGGGTTTTTCTGCATTAATGCATGCAATAAATGCAAAAAGAAAACCAGTTAAAAATAATAAGAATCTGTTAGGGTTCGTTCTTGCAAGTACCATGTTTAGTTTATTGCATTTACTGTGGAGAGAAGAAGTCTAGAATGAGAGTGAGGATGATGATAGAGTTGACTGACATTTAGGTATAGTACAAATGAACGTTTTATTGACTCTCGAGTGCAATTATAGCCCATGTTTGGCTACAGTTTATCATAAGTAATTTTTAACTCATGTTTGGTATATATTAAAATTTTCAATCTCATTTTTTACTCATTTTCAACCACACACTTTTCAATAAAATAATATTTTTCATCACATCTATTTCAGAATATATTTTTCCAAAATAATGTGGTTCAAACACACCATTAATAAGACATACATATAATTTTCTCTTATTTATCGCTATTTTTTTCTATTTATAATTTAAATAACCGTAAACAACTCCCAAACATGTCATTGGACTTATATGAGGATGTTTGGTGTAGATTAAAATCAGATTTTAAGTTAATTTTGATTTAAAAAATTGACGTGTGGTTGATTGATTGTTTGAATCAGATTAAAATCTGACCCAAACATGCCTAATCAAGATCCATGTCATTGGTTGAATCAAAATAATCATTTAAAGTCACTTTAGGTTTCTGTTTGTCAATCCACTTGGAGTGTTCAAATTGGATTCTATTGGTTTGTTTAATATGAATATCGTGTTTTTTTTTATTAAACTGTAGTACTTGTTTCGTCTATGAGTTGGCATCCTTATTCGATGGATTGATTATGGTACTTTATTTCTGCACTCTCAGTGATTTGATTAAATAAAGTACTTCAAGATAGTTATGTTTTAACAGAATTTAGTCCCTGATTGGTGACAATTAAGAGGGTGTGTGGTAGAGATTCAAATCAGATTAAAATTGAAAATATAGTCGTTATTGTTGACTTTTATTAGACATGTGGGACCCAATAACGGTCATATTTTCAATTTAAATTGGATTTTAAATCGTACCAAACATGCTCTAAAATTAAGGGTGTGTTTGTCTCTCATTATTGAAAGAAGAATGATGTAAGAAATAGTATTTTTTTAAAGAATGTGTGGTTAAAAATTAAAGTAACTTTCTTGATTTGTGTGTAGAATATTTTATTTAGTGAATGTGTAGTAGAGATTGTTTATGTAGAAAATAATATTTGATAAAATAGTAGACAAACAGAGGCTAAATTTTTTTGTAACTTTTGATAAAAGTTCATAAAATGAATTTTGCGACTTGTATACCAGACGATCGATGAACAAGTCCCCTCACAAATAGGGAGTCCACGTCCAAATCAAAAATCGTGGACCCCCTTTGTGAGGAGGCTTGTACAACTTGGCGTCAATCTCGATGTACAAATAGCAAAACACTTATGAAATGTATGATTGAAAAGTTAAATTACTTATTTTTTGCAGGTTCATGTCACCCTATCAAAAACTAGGTTGTCCAAACAGACCCTTAATTGTGTAGAAGACGAAAAAGTAGTAGTGTATGGCAGACCACTGGCTTCCCGTGATGACCGGTACGTTTGTCTTGCACCATAAACGGCATTAGAGTGGCTCCATATCGACAGATGTCCTGCTCACATTTAATGCGCGATTGCACAAAGACAAACAAGAAAAAATAATTCAAATTATAAAAGATAGAAATGATTGATTTTTCGAATAATCAAATCGGGTTTTTTAAGCAATGGTCGACCTTCAGTGGGCCGACTCAACATTAATAGACTGAAGCCTATTGATTAATATTTGTGGATAATGTTATTCAGCACCGACAGTGTTGAGCACCAATTTGAGGGTGTGTTTGAACCATATTATTTTAAAATAATATATTTTGAAATAATAGATTAATGAAAAATGTATGATTAAAAAAGAAGAAAAAGTTATTGATGTGATGTAAGATATTATTTTATTGAAGAATGTTTGATTGAAAATGAATAGTAGAATGAAAATGAAAATTTTAATGTATACCAAACTGGACCATCCCACTAAATAGGCTACAATTCCTTGTATTTAATTCAATATGTAATTAAGAGCCTATTTGATTCCCATTATTTGGGGAAAAAAAAAGAGTTTTAAATAGTATTTTTAGAAAAATGTGTGATTAAAAAGTAGGAAATAATTTTTGATATATATATTATATATTTTATTATGTGAATGTGTGGTTGAAAATGATCATGTAACAAACCATAAAATAAATCAATGAGTTTCAAACCAGCACTAAATATCACCAGTACTATCGCCTGGATTGCTATTAAACACTAATCGTGCTAAATAACATTACTAAATACTTGAACGAGACGAGGATTGGGTAGTTCGAGCTTGGATCACAAGGGTAGTACAAGCTTTGTAACAAATTTTCTCGGATGTAAAACTAATATGGAATACAAGTCCTGGTCTACAATTTACATAAAGCAGCAAATCATTATACTTTACAGCTGAAATAGATACAATCGTAATTCCCACGTGAAAATAAGGGTAGAACATGGCGAAATTATTATTAACAACTTAAGTCGAAGCCTTCGAAAGCCATATGGAGATCTCCTTTCGAGATCTGCAATACCCACAAAAATTCTCAGAGCAACAAGTGAAGGTGTTTGATGAGGATTAAAATTAGATTTTTAGTATATTGTGATAGAAATTTTTAAAATGTGTAGTTGAAAAGCTGTAGGACCCATGAAAGATGTGGTTAATATTGATTTTTTGACTTTGACTTAGACTTAGGTTTAAATTAAAAATTCGTACCAAACAGGGCCTTTAATCCTCATTATCTATACTTGATGCTTTTAGACAGTTAAAAACCCAATCAAATACTAAGATTCGAAAGTGGAGTCCCAGAGTAAGCCCCTGTTTGAAACCCATTTTGAGAGAAATCGAAATTTTGGAATAGTGATTGATGTGAGAATGTGTGGTGGAAAAGTGATGAATTTTTTTTGATTTGTGTGAAATATTATTTTATTTGAAAAATGTGTGGTTGAAATGAAGAATGAGAATGAGAAATTAATGGGTGTCAAACATGGGCTAAAAAAGTGGCAACAATTATCAAGATAAGATGTGAGAATGTGTGGTGGAAAAGTGATGAATTTTTTTTGATTTGTGTGAAATATTATTTTATTTGAAAAATGTGTGGTTGAAATGAAGAATGAGAATGAGAAATTAATGGGTGTCAAACATGGGCTAAAAAAGTGGCAACAATTATCAAGATTTAAGAGCATATTTGGTATGAAGTATTGGACAAGATTGCATAGGATTAGACAATTTTAATTTCTTTTTGTTCCTCAGTACATACCAAACATGCAGCAACTATGAAACAGAACAGAATATTTGGCAAGCTTACCTCGCAGAACGGTTGTTATTATCATGCACTTAATTCGAGCTGCTCAAGAACCAAGTCCTCGATATCAGTCTGAGTGTTTGCCTTCTTCCTAAGGGACAAAGGTCGCAGGATGGTTCGTGAAAAACGGCTTAATGGATCCTGAAGACCTTCCATTTCATAGTGTCCAAATCGCCAGTCTCTTTCTATATAAGGCCGCATTATTGGTTTGTCAAGGCCTCCTGTTGAAAGAATATATAGACAGAGATAGCTATGAGGTGGCACAAAATGCTGTGGAATAAAAATTACTCAAATTAATCAAATGAGAAGCAATTTATAAACATTAATTTGATTGTTCTATCTAGAAACAGGTCCTACTGCAGCCCACATTAGTAGTGGCCATGAGATAAAATGATGTTGCTACAAACTCTATTTGACTATTTTCCTACAGTACTCATACCAGGAAAGGACTGGACTGGGAAATAAACAGGATATTAGCTTCTTTTTTTCTCTTTAATACTATCCAATACTATCTAATCCTCCTTACTCAAACGTGTCAATAAGTTCTCTATCTTCCAAGTAAAAAGAAACAACATCCTTTTTAGGCTTTGAAAAACTATTTCCAAGGAAAAAGAAGACGAACTATTCGAGAGCAAGTTTACAAGATCCATAATTAAAGTTAGTTATAACAGGATATAAAGGTTTTTGAAAGGGGTTTCCACAAATATTAATGATTTAAGAGCTCTTCCGGAAAGAGCTCCCCTTGGTATGCTTACGAGTTCACTAGCTGTTTTCTGAGTCAAAAAGCTGGACTGTCATAAAATAACCTAGATTTATTCCCCTTGTACTTGCCTACTGTACTGAATCTCCTGGATCCGTTAATGAAGTCAATCACTCTATTGAATCTAGAAGACCATGGTCAAGGGTCTCTGTTTTGCGGATTGAAGAAGATAGTCACAACTAAATGAAGGAACGAACATGTGAAAAACATAATTACAATTCCAAAATAGTCGAGCTCTGAAAATATTACCAGCATACATCAAACCATGTTTATTAACTGCTCGATAAAATGGCCTTGTTTTCTTTTCTTTAGCAGCTCTTAGAAGTTCATGCCATGCACGCGCTCTATCTAGGCGCGTAATCTTCCCCGAGGTCACCACCTGTCATTAGGAGGGTGTCAGTAACTACTTTACTATCCAGATACCTAGTCTTGATTTGACTGATGGAAAGATAATTTTTTTACTTTCGAGAACAAATGATATGATGGACGTGGAAGCCGCGCAAGATTATTGGAACGATCAACTGCAACGAGTCCAAATTTTGGACCATAGCCATCAGCCCATTCCCAGTTATCAGATATAGTCCAGAATAGGTATCCAAGGACAGGAACGCCCTACGATAAAACCAAGAGGTCTATGTAAAAAAGTTCAACATAAAGTACTTGAAGGTAGAGTATTTATAAGCAAAGTTCACAATCAAAACCATGATCATCGCAGCATAAGTTGCCAATAGATGTTCCAGCAGATAAGGTCTCCTGATCAAATCTGTCTCATCAGATACACCATTTTCAGTAATTATAAATGGCACACCAAGATGTTCATATCTTTCGTGAAAATGTAGTAGCACACGGTACAAGCCATCAGGATACACCCCGCGTCCAGATTCACTATACTCGTCAGTCTCAACGTGTTTCAATCCAGCACCAGAAACCACTTCCTGACCACAAAAAGAAATTCAATTTGAACTAAACGTAAATGCCAGGATGATAAAAGCATGATGACCAGTTTCTTCTTCTTCTTCTTTTTATTAGAGAAGTAAAAAAACCTGTCCATAGTAGTTTATCCCAATGTAGTCCATCTTGTCAGAAATACTATCCAGGAAAGGAAAAAGTGTTAATGAATTAGCCACTGACACAGCAGCAATGTCGAAGAGGCCATATGGTCGCATAAATGATACATGGTGTGCCACTCCAATAAGTGTGCTCGGGAGTGTGCTGAAACAAAACAAAAGTACAGATAACTAGCAATACTCTTATACTCATGATCGATAAATTAAAGGATGGGTGGACAAAATCTAAGGGAAGTCAAAAATCAGATCCCTCTGTGCTACGCTCATAAAATAACGATTTCAAAGTAAAATGGAAGTCAGGTTTTTTCATCTCATCAGCTATATGTTATGTGAAGATTTCGATAAAAGATCTCCAAGATTACAAAATGAATCAATATATTTAGTATTATGACTCAGAACCCTCTCCCCAATCCAACACTGAGTGTCAACATGAATAGGAGGAAAAATGGATAATACCTTTTCTCACGGATATAATCGTAAGCCTTTGAGTGTGCAATTGCAATCCAATGCATGGCCTGGTTAAGGACACCAGTAGGTAAAGCTGAAGTGGCAACCTCAAGCATATCAGGATTACCACCAGGCCATGCACCGGCGCAGTAAGTGAGCATACAAAAAACATGAGGCTCATTAAACG
This sequence comes from Fraxinus angustifolia subsp. syriaca, assembly GCA_903798275.1. Taxonomy (NCBI): domain Eukaryota; kingdom Viridiplantae; phylum Streptophyta; class Magnoliopsida; order Lamiales; family Oleaceae; genus Fraxinus; species Fraxinus angustifolia. Next base: position 11,599 of record CAIGRE010131346.1, read on the forward strand.
TCACCCAGTAGTCCACCAGATCTGATACAGTGTCCACAACGAGCCTGCAAAATGGATGAGCAAATGAATGAGTTCATACCATGATAAGCACTTTGTGGGTTTCATATATTAAGCCCCTGTTTGGCCCCCATTTCTTAGAACTCATTTTCCCCCAAACTCACATTTTACCAACTTTTATCAAAATCTACTAAAAATTTAATTTTTATCCAAACCAAACAGGGGCTAAGTTCTTGAGTCAGAATTAGCAAAAAGCACAAGGTTATGGTTTAACATAACATCCCTTTGTCAGATGTCTTGTTTTGACTATTGATGACATCAAAAAGTATGACTGCCTGCTTGAATCAAACATTAGACATTTTTTAACTTTAAGTCACAAGAAAATCAAATATACAAGCATTTTCAGACAACTCCATGTACCTTGCAATTTGGTAGCTCACAGTTCAGAGTTGCATTATGAAGATTCATGATAAAAAGTTACGAATCATGATGTTATTAGAAACATATAATAATAACTGGACCAGCAAAAATGTAATGACTCTGCTACTTATGAAGCTTGACCTGGTAAATTCCAAAAAATAGTCAACAGTCTTTTCCACCTTCCACCCTCCATACTCTGCTGCCCATGGTGGCAAGGAATGATGGAACAATGTCAGCATTACTTTCATCCCATACGAGTGAACTCTTCTGATGATCCATTTATATCGCTCCAATGCTGCAAAGTTGACCTAAAGGAGCTGGTCAGATAAATTCACGTCTCATCATTATATAATGAAGAAGTCAATATAACACATCAGTGATAAACACAAATAATTACAGTTCATCGACTTTGAATTGCTATTTTTCGAGTGAAGTATATGGCATTGTGAGCATGTAAGATGAACACACATTTTACTATATTTTACTGCATGACCCTCTATGTAGCCACATACAGGGAATGCTATTATGCAAGCATTTCTATTTTCATATATTAGACTCACGGTAATTCACAAGGAGATACTTACAGTTGCTATCGAACCACTCACTGGCTCCTCAGGCATGACCCTTGTCCAATCTATTCCCATTCGAAAGACTTGCACACCTGTATCTTTAGCCAATTTTAGTTCTGTATCAGGATCAGACCAAAACCTTAATCTCTCTTCCCTGAAAATGATTAGAGCCACGCATTGGTTCCCAGGCTAAACATAGAATTTTTACAAAGAAATATAGCATCCAAAAGATCTCATGAGAAAAAAAATGTGAAAGTGAAAAATGTCGATCCAGATTATCATCAAATAGGCCTGAGAAGGTTTTTGTGTAAAACTGTTCAAGATTAATCAGTGCTTAATTTTTCAGAAATCATGCAAGAAACATGGGTCATACGGGTGTGGAACATTATGCCAGGAGGCGACAGTATGATGACATTCTTCAGCTGAGGCCGGTTCTTCCATTTCTACAAATTTCTCAATTCCTCTAATTCTTGCTTCCATAGCTATCTTAAGCGACTTCTTTCTCTTGATAGTCTTACTAGCTTCTCTTTCTGGTGGAAAAGCTTGCTGAGAACCACCATCCCCAGCAGCTGAAGCCAATATTGGATCCACTGGTCTAGAGCCTTCCTGAGACTCTGGTTGGTCACAGGGCTTTTCTTCTGCAAACTGAAGCCAAGCATCATCGAGCCTGTCTTCCACATGCGCAGGTGCTGTTGCTAATCCGAAAAAGAACCCTTTGTCTCCCTCTACAGAAAAACACAGAACATTTCTCACGTTGTATACATGTGAGTGGAAGTCATAATCCAAGAAAATATTACATAATAAACCGATGATATATTCAAAAAATAACTAGGGGAAGATACTAGAGCTTCAATCTGCACTAGTTCTTTAATGAAGATATCACTCCCCATAATTGGTTAAATAGCATACACTAACTTGATCAACATTAAACATTGTTTGACATTTTGATATTGTTTGTTCCTCCTAAAAAATTGTTACGAAAATTACATTTAGATGACAGAATAAGAAGATGAAATTGAAAATCAAACACGTAAATAATTAGTTAGAGATATAGATATCACGTTCTCAAAAACTCAAGGCCTCTTTCAAGAGACCTGCAAACAAATTTATTTTATATAATTCTGCCAACAGGCTGGGTGGGTTCAAGCCAATTGCAGCAACTCAGACCCAATTAAGAACCGATAAGAGGATGGTCTTAAATGGGTCGGGTCGTCTCATGGGCGGAAGGGCATGAGGGCGAGGGCGAGGGCCGCCCCCAACAACTTTTTAATTTTTTTTCCCGGGTTTATACAATTTTTTTTTTAATATATACCTAATATTCAAGGAGAACTCATTTAACACGAAAAGAAAAAGGAAAACAAAATGAACTTACCGGCGGTCGGATTGACGTTGAATACGGCAAGAATATCGGAAGACTCGTCGATGGGAGAACGAAAAGGCTTCAGGTTCTTTTTTCGGAACCGGGAGAAGGAAAAGGCATTGGCGGCGACGGTGACGGAAACCAGAATTCCCGCGAGTTTCGTCGCCGATACAAAGAGTGCCACGAGTGTCATTTCCGTAAATATCCGATTTCTCGACTGAATCAGTGGAGGGGAGTAGATAAAATAAAAAAATGTATATTTTATTTTTTGTATTTTACCGGCCGCATTGGTACACGTGTCCGACATTGGAAGTCAAATCCCTTCTTTTGAACAGATAACCCAAATTTGTTTTATACATAAAAAAAATGTTTTTTTTCTTTTCTTTTCTTTTTCTTATCTTATTTCTGGTAAGGATTAAAATAAAAAAAATATTTAATAAATTTTAATAAAAGTCGATTAAATGTATAATTGAAAAGTCATGAATT
>CAIGRE010131364.1:0-10892 GCA_903798275.1 Fraxinus angustifolia subsp. syriaca
TGGTATGATTTTAGTTACCTCAGTATTGACGGGTAGAAATTATCTTAGTTAGAGTAGATCTATCATCATAGCATTAGGAGCTAAGATGAAATTGGGTTTCATCGATGGAAAATGTGATAAACCTACAGAGAATACATCTAAAATCGAGCAGTGGATCCAGGTAGACTGTATGGTTAGGTCATGGTTGCTGAATTCCATTGCTAAAGATATTGTTAAAGAATTTATCTATACAAAATCAGCAAAGGATGTATGGTTGGAATTGAAAGAGAGATATGGCGAGTGCAATGGCCCAATGCAATACCAGATACAAAGAGAAATCAGTAGCATTTCTTAAGGAGCTTTAACTGTTGAGAAGTATTATACCAAACTAAGAAAACTTTGGGATGAATTAACGTGTTTGATGCCAATACGTACCTGTACTTGTTCAGCTCTAAGGAAATCTCAGATCTGACTCTTCCAATCAGTCAATGCAATTTCTGATGGGATTGAATGATACCTTTGATCACATAAGAAATCAGGTGTTGGTAATGGATCCATTTCCCTCAGTCAATAAAGCATACTCTATGGTGCTGAGAGTTGAAAAACAGAGAGAGATACACAACTGTTTCCCTGATTCAAATGATAATACGGCTATGTTTGTTAAATCCATGGATTACAAGAGGGATATTGGAGGTAGAGGTGTTGTTAACATAAATATTATGAGGCATGGTACAGGTAGAGGAAATAATAGAAGATTTGGAAATGAGAGAGATCTATATCACTGTGATCACTGCAATATGAAAGGTCATACAAGGAATAGGTGTTTCAACTTAATAGGATATCCAGAGTAGTTCAAAATACCAAAGGAACGGAGAGCTAGAAATTTTGGAGATGGACGCTTTTTGGCTAATATGGTTGACACACCTTTGGATTTTGAGGGAGATCAGATTAATCAGAACAGGAAAGTAGACCTAACAGCGTCCATGGATTTAGCTAATTTGGTAACACAAGAAGTGCTGAAAGCCTTGAAAGGAATGAAGCTGATGGAAATTGAAAATAAGGTGAATTTTGCCCACATCAAGGAATATGCAGGTATGAGCTCCTATCATTCTTTTTTAGTTGTGCTTGATCACATGAAGCCAAGAACCTGGATTATTGATAAAGGAGCCAGCAATCGCATTTGCACTTATTTGAATTTAATGACAAAACTAACTCCTGCAACACAACCCACTCTTATTTGCCTACCCAATGGAATAAATAGAACAGTTAACCACATTGGAAATGTTGAATTAAACCCTAAATTACACCTAACAGATAACTTATATGTTCCTAGTTTCAATTTCAACCTTCTGTCAGTGCCTAAAATCACCCAAACAGCAAGCTTGAAATTAACCTTCTATCCTGATTTTTGTCTACTGCAGGACCTATAGAATGAAAGGGTATTGGCAGTTGGCAAGCTTGTAGGGAAGTTATATTTTTTAGATGAGTCTAGTTTCATTTCCAAGAAAGTAGAAGTAGAAAAAAATTGATAGCACAATATAAACTTCCTGAATGTATTACTTCTTGTAATCAAATAATTGAAATCAATGAATTTTCTGATTCTTCACCCACTGATCAATTCTTGAGTGGCATTATAGACTTGGGCATGCATCATATCATGCTATGCAATACTTAGATTTCCTTCAGCATCTTCCAAAGAAATCAGATCTCCTTAAATACTATGAGGTGTGTCATAAAGCTAAACAGCAGAAGAATCCTTTTCCTATCAGCTCCATTCATACACAAGCTATTTTTGACTTCTTACACGTTGATCTTTGGGGACCTTATAGATAGTTTTCACTCACAGCAACACCATATATGCTTACGATAGTTGATGATTATAGTTGATCTACTTGGACATTCCTACTTGTGCATAAGACACAAGTTGCAAAAACCTTGGATAATTTCTTTCGAATGGTTAAAACATAATTCAACAAAGAAGTTAAGTTCATAAGAACTGACAACGGGACTGAATTTCTTAGTCATGAGTGTTAAAGTGTCCTTCAGATGTTTGGGATTATGCACCATAGAACATGTGTTTATACACCCCAACAAAATGGGGTGGTAGAGATCTGATAATGGTATGGAATTCAAAATTCCTGAATTCTACCTCTCTAAAGGTATTATTCATCAACTTACCTGTGTTGAAACACCGCAACAAAATGGGGTGGTTGAACGAAAACACAAACATTTACTCCAAATTGCTAGAGCCTTAATGTTTCAAGCTTGTTTGCCTAAAAAATTCTAGACATACTCTGTGTTAATGGCCACATTCATCATTAACAGACTACCCACCCAGGTACTCCAATGGCAGACTCCTTTTGAGAAGTTATTTGGACACAAACCAGATTACTCTTTGTTTAAGACCTTTGGTTCCTTGTGCTACATTGCAAATACCAAACCACACAAAACCAAATTTGATTCAAGGTCTCACAAATGTATTTTTCTTGGCTATAATCTTGGTCAAAAGGGTTTTAAGGTATTCGACATTAATACTAAACAAATACATATCTCCAGGGACATCAAATTTTTTGAGTCCATATTTCCCTTTAAACATCAATCTAGTGATTCCCATCCTTCTTTACCTCTATTTCTAAACTCTGATGATCATCTGGATATGGTAAGTTTACAAAATGATGTTGCCACGGATCCAGTACACATTTCATCTCCTGTTGAAACATAACAAAATACTATTTTTTTCTCTTGATGTTGTCTCTGACTCTGTTCCCCTCATTCAGGTTCCTTTCCCCAAAAATCAATCCTCATCTGAACCTTCTCGTGATAAACCTTTACCTCATCTTCAACTGCATGCTCTCGTTATTAGACACAGTGCTAGGACTAAATTTCAACCATCCTGGTTACAAGACTACATCACCAATGTAACTGCCTCGTAAGATTTGCCAATTGCTAATGCTACTTCATGCTGCAAAGGGGTCTCTTCACCTCATACTGGGTATACTCCACCTAATTTTCCCTATATTGTTTCTCCAAAACTTACATCTTTCTATAGTGATTTTCTGGCAAATGTATCAATTGCTTAGGAACCTGATTCATATAATCAAGCCATCAAAAATAAAGAATGGACTAAAGCTATGCAGCGTGAACTTGATGCACTGGAGATTAATCAAACTTAGGAGTTAACAAATCTTCCACCTAACAAGAAAGCTATTGGTTCACGATGGGTATACAAAATCAAATTCCATGCCGATGGAATAGTGGAAAGATACAAGGCAAGACTTGTTGCAAAGGGGTATCATCAAACGCAAGGAATTGATTATTTTGACAGTTTTTCGCCTGTGGCTAAATAAGTTACAGTTAGAATGATTTTGGCAATTGTGGCTGGAAGGGGATGGCCTATTCACCAATTAGATATTAATGATGCTTTCCTTCATGGTTTCTTAGATGAGGAGGTCTATATGAAGCCACTTGAAGGTTACAACAAGGCTTTACCAGGGCAAGTTTGTAAGCTCAAGCGGAGCTTATATGGGTTAAAGCAGGCCTCACGACAATGGAACACGGAATTATGTCTTCAGCTTCAGAATTATGGTTACCGTCAATCAGCCTATGATCATTGTTTATTTACTAAACATGTTTCCCAGAAATTTCTTTTTCTCCTGGTATATGTTGATGATGTTCTCATCACAGGCTCGAATGAAGAGGATATTATTGACACAAAGCATTTCTTACACCAAGCTTTCACAATCAAGGATTTAGGCTATGCGAAATATTTCTTGGGGTTGGAAATTGCAAGGAGTGCAGAGGGCATGTATATTAATCAGATGAAGTATATTGTTGATCTCATTCAAGATGCAGGACTCATTGGTGCCAAATCTGTTCCGGTTCCTATACCAAAGGGCACAAAATTAATAGCACTAGCGGGTTCTTTGCTTTATAATCCTGAAAAATACAGAAGATTGATTGGACGACTCCTTTATTTAAACTTAACCAGACCTGACATCACTTATGGAGTATAGCAATTAAGCCAGTTCGTTAACGCTCCTTGTCAGGTACATTGGGATACTACTCTGCATCTCCTTCGTTATCTCAAGGGGTGTCCTTCCAAGGGCCTGTTTTTCCATCCTAGAATTCCTTCAATTTAGAGGCTTATTGTGATGCAAATTGGGGTTCCTGTCTTGATACACGAAAATCGCTCACGAGGTATTGCATTTTTTTGGGACCAACCTTGATATCTTGGAAAACAAAAAAAACAAACCAATGTTTCCCGCTATTCAGCTAAGGCAGAGTATCGGAGTATGGGAAGTACTGTTTGTGAGTTGCAATGGATTTCCTACATTCTGAACGAGCTTCGCATTTCCTCTTTAACTCCTATTCCGTTATGGTGCGACAATAGAGTTGTTTTACACATTACAGCTAATCCCGTTTTTCATGAACGGACCAAACATTTGGACATTGATTGCCACGTCATACGAAATCAATTTAAGTCTGGTTTTATTCTACCCAAATTTGTTCCTTCCAGTCTCCAAATTGTTGATTTGTTTACCAAGCCACTTGCTCTCCCTCAGTTTGCTCTTCTTCTCTCAAAGTTGGGCTTGGGTGATTTACACCAATTCCAACTTGAGGGGGGGATAAAAGAATAATCACCATTGTTGACAAACTCAGCTGGAAGGGTGTTGACAATATCAGTTGGAAGAAGACGAATAACAGCAGATAGCTTAGAGACGTGTTTTTGCCTTTTATGTTTTTGTTATTTCCCTTTTTTTTCCTCTTGATGTTTCGTCTAATTCCTATTGGATAATAACTTTTCTCTTGCATCTATATATACAGCGAGAGCTTCTATCTCGTGTATTATCTTTGATTCAATAAAATTAGTTCTACAAAATACTCTTCAGTTGGTTTTTGCTCATTATCATCTGCCAAGAGGGGAATATATGATGGTAAAAACCTTTGGTAGAGCAATAGAGCATGCATACTAGAATTCTCTCGAATATAATAAAAATAATACATCAATCTAATTATAATCAATTAATTGGAAGGCAATAAATAATATAACAATCGTCTAAGATAAATAAATACTTACGTCAGAATTTCGAAATTAATACTAAAACTTCATAACAAAGGGATCATCTATGTCTTAGCGACTAAAAGATTATCCTAGCGTTACGAGGTTGCAAGAAATCATAATGAAGTAACATCACCCGAATATAAGATATATGAACAAAAAGAGGAGAACCCACGAAATTTTGAATCTCGTCAATCTTCGTTGATCAATCTTCAGCTGCACTTTCTTCTTCTTTGCCCAAAAACTAAGAATACTCTTCAATTCTATAAGGATCGACTTCTTATATGGTGCCTCTTAGTTCCTCACAAAAGAAATGACGTTTTTCTTGCAAGAATTTGTATTTTATATGGTATGAAAGGTCACCTTAATTGTTGGATGAAGGTTGTTCTCTATAGAGCCAAATATTAGGTTCAAATTTGGGTTGCCATTAGTTACCATAGAGTAGTTGAATCAAATAAGGAAACAACCTCATCTGCCAATTTTTATACCATGCAATCGCATTCCTTTAGGGTTGCTTTCGCACAGCATGGCCCATATGACATCTGTTTCTATCGGAGGAGGCGTTGCGATCAACGTCTCACAATGTGCGATTGCAGGCTTCTCTTTTTCTCCCTTAACTTTTCTTCCTTGTTTGATTGACTCTTTTTTTTTATTTTTTTATTTATGGAGTTTTCATCCTTTGTCTTCTCGATGCATCTAGTTTGATCCCGATACTCTTCAATCATCTTTCCTTGGTCTAAATCAACTTTTACACATTTGCTATTTAGTCCTTGGATTTTGAAATTCTTCCTTTTTTCTCTTCTTCAGCCAATTATCACTTTTTTTAAATCAAAAGCCATCTAAACTTAGGTTTATCCTACAACAATCTATATTTAACCAAATTAAGTAATAATCTTATCAATTTGACTTCCAAAAAATCGCGTTTGATGACCCATAAAGGTGTAGAAATCATACCTGTCACGATGTTTGTAGAGTAGAACCTTCACCTTGCTAATATCCTCCTTCAACCCGTAAATCATCACAAGGCTTTCCTTGGAAGCTTTAAGGGACCTACATTTAGAGGACCTTACAGGACGCATTCTAAAAAAAAAAAATGAGACTAAACGATAGAAAACATGGCTCTCTATAATGTCGATGACCCTAACATCCGGCTTCGGATCATTTAGAAAAATTCCCATTTCAATCGATGAAGAAAAACTCATCATGCCATTCTCGAATTTTATTGGAATTTTGATGACTGCATTCTACCCTCGCTTCGGGATGGGAGAACATGTTAAACCATCTCCGGCTTTCTATAGATTACAAATACGGTAGGCAAAAAATAATAGTTCAACAGGCATCTCCATCTCTAGCTCTTCCATATTCTAGAGCACATATGCCCCTACCATGTGACCTCTGCCAGTCGGCGTTACTTGTGAAGAAGCCAAGTTGAAGTAGCTCATAATGGAATGGAAGAAATGGTGGAGTGAAACCAAAGATCATGCTCCATTGGCTGCTAGCAAATGGTGATGCAACCATCTGATGGCTTATTGGTTTGCTCAGTGTAGTCTAACGCATGTAGATGAATGCTATCTAGGATCTAGAAGTACAATACAACAAAAACAATCTTTTGCAACATTCAAAAAATGTTGCCGAAAACCTTTTGTAACTTTTTGACATATTTTGCAAATCTCGACGTTATCGTAGAGTAGAAAGATAAAACAACGTTTTTTGAATATTGCTAATGACCTTTTTTGTAATTTTTTTGAATGTTGCTAATAATATTTTTGCAACGTTTTTCGAATGTTGCTAATAAATTTTTTGCAACATTTTCTTATCGTTGTCTGTGTTTTTTTTTTTTTTATACAACAATTTATGTAAATTAACTGACAAAATTGAAAATGACTTCTTATGAAGAAATTTTAAAATTGCATAAAAATTGATAATTTCATTACAAATTTTTGAATCCATACACTTGTACATTAAAATGTGATACAACACCACCTAAATAAAAAAAGATATTCAAAATGAAATAAAACTAAGAATAAAATTTTGGTATTGCTTAGGCATGAAGAGCTTATTGCCACACCTTCTAGATAATACTCTAATGGTATACTCAATCATGGTTGAATTGTGTTAGATTTTTAATGTAATTGGCAAATCTGTGAACAAAATGGACTAGATTTAATGCGCGTAAAAGTCAAAGAGTAAGCTGCAAATATTATAAATTGAGTTGTATTAGATCTACGATTCAAGAATGGAAAAGAAGGAAAAAGGTGCCACAATTTCTCTAGACATCCATGACTTGGCTCGAGCGGCAAAAACAAATACATTGTTGCTAGCCTGTCGCCCAACTTTCGTACGAGCGACCAGATTATTCGGAAAATTTCAATTCGCATTTTTAAGGTTTTTTATCAGATACATTCATTCCTAAATCTACAATATAAATACAGAACACATTTGAACGTCTTTTCTAAAGGTTGAACATTGATTACTTCATATTCTCTCCATCCATAGCTTTCAACCTTCATTGATTGTTTTATCATTGACATTGAAAACATCAAAACCATTTAATCTAAATACCAAATTGCTACTTCCTACACATGTCAAAGTGTTGAAGATCAAGGGAGGGTAACTGAAGTTCCAGTTGTTGGAGACGCAGAGTTCCAGGTTACTGGTGCAAGAGCACACAATCTAGGAGAACTATTAGAATTGTAGCCGGGAGGTCAGAAAGTATTAGTGGTAGTTGAGTCAGTGGCCCGTAAGTTCTAATTCGTTTATGGGAGATTGTTGACTGACAAAGTGTTCGAAACCTTTACCCAGTTTGGATTTCTCCATGATCATTCCTAGTGTTTATTTATTACTTTTATATAACTACGGTATTTCAACATATGAAAATTGGACTGTTTGATTAACCATTTAGAGATAATTAATAGTGACTTGTTGTTAATTAATTATTAAATTTTAATTTCGCATAATTACCTATTCACCCCCTCCATGTGTAGTTTGGGTCGAACCTCGTTATTTCAAATTGGAACGTGCACTAGTTTACATGGTAAACATTTTCCACACTTGGATCTACATGTGGGTGGCAATGATCCTGGGCCACCGAGTCGACTCCAAGTGAGAACTCGCTTCACCACTTCTTTGATCTTCCTCACTCCAAAACCTACATACGAACACAAAAGAACAAAAATTTGTTAAGAACACAGTAAAAGGGCTTAATTAATTCCATTTGGAAGAAATTTGAATTTACTTACTGATATGACGAGTAGGGTTGTGGCTAAAAGCTAAAACTGAAGTAGAAATTTAGATTACATTTTGGTTCATTTGCCGGAACGCAGACTGAATATGCTAAGATGAGCCTCTTTCCTGGTCGATTTATTTATACTTTCGCTAAGCCGAAAGCTCGAGAAGCTCATCCCATACTATTGACAACTTCACATAAAAAGCCATTGCAAAATAAAAACGATGGTAAATGAACAATCTCGCATGCAAAACAAACAGTTCATCGGAACCAGTAAGCTGGGAAAATGTTGTAGAATCACTGTCATTCTTCATGCATTTTTTGATTTGCCCTCCACACAATTCACGATTGTCAACGAAGCTGCAAGAGAAGCATTGAATCACTAAGAAAAAAAGTCAATACAATTTTATCAGAAAAACTAAAACAGCTTAGTAAGGACTAACATTCTTTACAGCTANACATTTCAAAGCAATTTGTCCATTCTTCTTTAATAGATGATGCAAGCATCAACTTTAACTTGCAAGCTATGGTACATTGCTACTGCTTCAACTGCAACGACCAGGATTGTAAACCAATTACCTGCTATAGGGATCTAATGGTTGGTTTGCTTTGCACGAAGAGGTGAAGAAAAGAGAAATTAACTGGAAATCAAACACAACAATGACAAAAGGTTAGATTCTTTCTATTCTATTGGTTTAGGATGAAACTATGAGTAAAATTAAGAGGATCTATTTATATAACAGCTCTCACAACATTTTATTTCTTATATAATAAAATGCAGACAAGACGAAGAAAATTATCAATTTTCTACTCTTCTATTCTTTTGTAGCTTTAACACGGTGTTGTCATAGTTCAATTCATCACAAGGAAGAACAATTACTATGTAGCAAACAATTAACATAAACAACCAGAAGAAATATAAAGAACATAAAATCTAATCTCAACAAACTAGGATTAGTATCAAGGAACAAGGCAAAATCCAGGCTAACAAATTTACTTTACAATAAAGATCACATAGCGTGCTGACACTTTAGACTACTAAATGCAAAATTACTAAAAATTAGTACTTTCGAATCATTGTGAAAGTTGGCAAGTACGGTAACCAGAAAATTTGTTGACACATTGCTTCAAACATTTTAAGAGAACAACAAAAAGTATTATACCAAAGAAAACCATCCAAGACTAATGTAACTTGGAAATTATAAGGCTACTCACAAACTCGAAAGCTTTGCTTAATTTCCCAAGCGAAGCAGGAATGTTTCCACTGAGAGAGTTGCTTGAGAGGTCCCTGCAAGCACAAAAACCAGAAGAAATAAATAATTAACCTCAAGAATATTCCGTTATCATTTAAGCATGCATATTTCCTTGTATAACCAAAATCTCAATATCTCTGGCATCTAATTTTGTGATATCCTTATACATCAGTGTTCATGAAGCCACTACTCATCGCTAAAAACTAAAACTCATGATCCCTTTCAGTAAAGGCTGGTATCTAACTTTGCCAAACAAGAAATCAAATTAATATCAGTTACTCAGGCTAAAAAATTTAGAATTTTTCTTCCAATATCTTATAAGTTACAGTGTTACACCTTTGGCCTCTGAATCGCAAAAGTAGTAACTAAGAGGGTTTCACCTCACATGGCTCCACACTCAAGCTTGATATCTCATGCAAAAATATACCACTGCATAATTAGAAAAATCCCGCGATGCTTCACCAAATCACTAAAAATGGTATGGAAAGTTCAGATAAAACCAAAAATTTCTAATAATCAGAAACATCAATATTGATACGACAAGAAAATACAGCTTAGGATATCAAAATTTTAGTACATTAACTAGTTTAGTTTAGTTTAGTTTTCTTAATTCCACTTCTAAATTCCCAATCAAGTAGTGCCAAAAACACTGTTGATAGAGAAATCTACCAAACAAATAACCAGTGCCCACTAACCCCCGATAAATTAATTCAGCACACAACAACTTAAGAAAGCACATTGGTTTTAGGTTTTAACTATGCAACGCTTGAAGAAAACCGAAGAGAGGAGAGAACCGAAACCGCAGATGGAGACAGGGCCATCAAGAGAGATGATTTGATCAAACTCGGATTCCTCTCTAATTTTGAAAGGGAGCTTTTCCGATAGCTGAGGAATGATTGGTATCAAGAAGATCTCGCCTGGAGGATTAATAACAGTAGACATTGAAATGGCGTCAAACATAGCAATAGATGGAGAAGTGGAAAAGAAGAGCGTGGATTGCAAGTCTACGCGAGGATGTAGAAGCTTTGTTAAGTTTGTGAATTGGAATGTGGATAATTGAAATGGATCTTGGGTTGTGGGAATTGGATTGGGTCTTTTAACGGGCCGGATTCACTTTTTGCAACGGTAACAGTGAATATTTTCTCAAAAACTTTGCTAAAGGTTATATATTAAAGGGAACAATACATAAATCATGTTTTTTGTAAACACTATTTCAAAATTAAGGATGAAAGTTTTAAATTTCAAAAATCAAGTTTTTATTAAAAATTATTTATAATTTAATTAATTAATTATATATTTTATTAATAAATATATACATGTCACAGATCTAAGAAATTTGGTCACAATTCAAACAATTTAAGGTCACAATTCAAAA
>CAIGRE010131413.1:0-11444 GCA_903798275.1 Fraxinus angustifolia subsp. syriaca
TTTTCAAAATACATTTTTCTATTTCTTCTTTTCAACCACATATTCTTCAATAAAATAATATTACACACAACCCTAAAACTTTTTCTTCATTTTTAATCACACATTCTCCATCAATCTATTATTCCAAAATATATTCTACACAAAAAATGAGGCTCAATCAAGCCTTGAGTTATGTTCTATCAGCTTAGGTTTAATGACATTGAAGGTGTCTATCCGAGTGTCTTGCATGTGGGTATGCATATTTATATTGATATTTATATTTAATATTTCTGTTTGTAACTAACTTCTAGAACAATCTTGCGTTGCTTATTGATATTTGTATGAAGAAGGTATAACAATGCACTGATGATGAATGTCTTGCATGCTTTTGTTAGTTCTAACCTCTTGAAGTAATGGAGACACATTTTCTTTATGAACCAAATTTTCTGAAGCTCTAACTAGTTATCATTTTCTTAGCACCGGTCAATGTTCCATCTCAAAAATAGCTGATTATACATCTTGAATTAAACTGGATAGTTTGAATGAAACTATAGAAAAATGAACGAACGGAATATGCTTCCCTTGTTAATATAACCAAACTAAATGAAACATGTACCAAAAAACTGTCATTCATTTACATTTTCTCTTTTGAAATAATACCAAAAAACTATTGTTAAGTCCTTATTTATTGCAATAATCTTGGTACTTATCATTTATGATCTTTTCCAGTTAGGTTGTGGGTACTTACCGTACGTCATGCATTTTAACTGGTTTTAGGACTTGTCCTGATTTGAAATGTACACTTGCAGAGACTGGGGCAGGCGCTTTATGAGGTTATTTCCACAATATACTTCGTGGGACAACCCAAAAGATCCAGAAAGGTCACTAGTTATTGGATACGTGTCCCCCGATTATTTTACTCATTCTGTGTCATATTTCATCGAAGCACCCCTCATCCATCATGACTACACAAATTATAAGGTGGTTGTGTATTCCTCAGTGGTGAAGGTATAATTGCATTACTACTCCTTGCCTAAACCAACCACTGTCTTCTGGACTATTTTAGCCCCCGTTTGACACCCTTTAATTTTTCTTTCTCTTTCTCAGTAACACGCTTTCTTAGCCCCCGTTTGACACCCTTTAATTTCTATTTCTATTTCTCTTTCTCATTCTCATTCTTCATTTCAACCACACATTCTCCAAATAAAATAATATTACACACAAATCAAAAACTTTTCATCACTTTTTCACCACACATTCTCACATCAATCACTATTCCAAAAAAAAATTTCACCTAAAAATGGGTTTCAAATAGGGGCTTAGTTAAGTAAACTGCTGTCTATATGTTGCTGGCAAATTTTTATTTCCTGGCTGTTACAATGTCTTTCCCAATGCGTATTTGGTAAATGTATACATCCAGGCCGTATCTGTCCGAAACAAACTCCAGAGCCATGCTAAATTCACTCACAAAGTGTTTTCTGTATGATGTGACAGGCTGATGCAAAAACAAACAGGTTTCGAGACAGAGTGCTGAAAAAAGGTGGGATATGGAGGGATATCTATGGGATTGATGAGAAAAAGGTTGCCAGTATGGTTAGAGAAGATGAGATTGATATCTTGGTAGAGCTTACCGGTCATACTGCGAACAATAAGTTGGGAACAATGGCTAGCCGACCTGCACCTATTCAGGTATTTCCGAGGCAAAACAAACTGTCATATTGGTCGGATAATTTTTCTTCATATTAATGTCGGCATTCATGTTTTAGTATTTTCTTTATGTGAAAAGTTAGCACCTGCATTGCAGTATTTCCTTATAGGGAAAGAATTCAATCTCAATGGGAATATTGATAACTGTGGATCATAATTTTCATATATACATGGTGAGCATAACTTTTCATGATGCCACAGCTATGTTTGCTTGTTTGTGCTATTTAATCATTTAAACTTTCAAAATAAATTGATTTTCCCAAAAATTAATAGGTGTAAGGATTTTTCTCTTGCCCCTGTAATTATCATGGTCAAACGATTAAATTGTTATAGTCTGGGCTTGTGAAATGTGGTTCCTTGTTGGGTTGACAACTTGCAACTTTTTACCTCTATTCCAAATTTTGTGTTTGCAAGTTTATCAGCAGAAAGTTTAAGCTAATTGTTAATGGAAGTACCAGTAAAATTCTTTTGTAGTGAATTGTTTTCGAATATTTATTGTGGAGTCAGACGTTACCTGGCATGTGACATGTTTTGATAGTTTAATGTTTGGATATTTCTGTACTCTGCTGAATGTTGAGTGTGTATATTCTAAGGTTGTCAGTATCTGTCACAGATTGGTGGAGGAGACTTGCAGATCGGATCGAGGATCATAAAATTATACTAAATAATGACAATTTAGATATTAAAATAATATAAAAAAGGTCTAAGAACAAATTATTAACTACAAGTCCATAATTAACCTAAAACAACTAATAAAAACAAAATTTCAACTACTTATAAGGGTCCACAACAATGTATTTTTCTTTTTGTCAAATTTGAGAGATGAACATGTGTCCACGAGAGGCAAAACTATGAGTTGAATGCTAAATCACTGATTTGGGATTTGAGTTAGGGATTTTACATAGTTGTTTGACGTTCTTTATTTTTTCTTTCTACCTTTTGGGGTTGGACTCTATTATGTTACTTATCCAAAAGAAACCAGCCCATTGGTGAAATAAATAAGCCCAGCACCCTAGCCCAATTTATTGCATTTTGGGAAAAAAAAAAAAATTTAAATTACAGCCTAAACATATTATTATCTAAATTGTACAGATAGTACGATTGCCAATCCTAATGATTTGGAATTGATCCTAATAGAAATCCTAGAAGATTGCGATTCTAGACTCGATCTGGATCGTTTTGGTCATTCCTGGTCATAGGATTATACGACCGGATTGCAATTTTGAAATCTTGATATCTACAAAAACAGAGTTTTTCTTGTTTCACATGTTTGTTAGGACCATTGCCTAATTTTTATGAAGCAAATTGCTGAGATGGCCACATGCTACCCAAGCCACTGCTCTTGTATTTGAATGCACATGCTACCCAATAGCTGATTGGTTTTTCATTCCAAAACTATTTTATTCAATGTCGATGTTTTTGTGAAGATATTCATTCCTTGATCTGCAGTGTGTAATAGAGTCAATAATGTACAAGTTGTTCGTAACCTGGTGAATTTCATTTAATTCCTAGGCATTTATAAGACACTACTAAATTTTGTGCTCTAACTATCCTGAACATTCTCTAAGATAGTGATCATAAAACCAATTAATCAACTTTTTCGGGCTGTTGGCATGGTGGATTTGTTACTTGTTGCCAATGTTCTCTTCTTCTACCTGATCTTTTTGACTTGGGTCTACGATAGGTGACTTGGATTGGCTACCCCAATACGACAGGTTTGCCAACCATTGATTACAGAATCACAGATTCGTTGGCTGACCCTCCTGATACGAAACAGAAGTAAGGCATACTACCCTTTTGTTTGAAATATTGGTGCAGTTATTATTTTATACTAAAAGCTGAATATAGCATAACTTGAACAACAAATTCTGTTCTTCTCCTCTATTAATGGCAGGCATGTTGAGGAGTTAGTTCGATTATCAGGGTCTTTCCTTTGTTACACACCTTCGCCTGAAGCGGGGCCTGTGTCTCTAACTCCTGCTCTATCCAATGGCTTTATTACTTTTGGTAGCTTTAACAATCTAGCGAAGGTACTGATAACAGTGGAATTAATATCTACAAATAGTGCACCATAATTATTGTAGTAATGATTCTGTTGGTTCTTATTCTTCCTTTGGATTTTATTGTCATCAGATCACACCTAAAGTACTGCAAGTTTGGGCAAGGATTCTATTTGCAATTCCTAATTCTCGACTTATTGTAAAGTGTAAGCCATTCAGTTGTGATAGTGTGAGACAGCAGTTTCTTTCAACACTGGAGCAGTTGGGATTGGAATCACAGCGTGTTGATCTCCTGCCCCTGATTCTTCTAAACCATGATCATATGCAAGCGTATTCTTTGATGGACATTAGGTAAGTGTTTTGTCCCATTTTCTTGGTGTAATAAGTCCCTTGACTATATTGTATTTCCCATAATGCCCTTAATCCTAGGTTTTGAAGAGCATTTTACATGCCTTTTCCATTTAGGTCTAATTCGGATCCCTCTGTTATTTTGTTTACATTCAGCACCTTTTCCTCGGCATGAGAAATGGTGCACTTGAATTGTATTTTAAGTGCTTATTGCTTGCCAAATTTGCTCTCTCTACAAGTGGTAGGTCGTAGGGTTACATTTTTGTTTTCCATGGACTATCAAGTGAGATATGCTGTGTTATGGGTCAGTCTATATGCATGTGGAAAAGAACATGTTTGTGAGACTGACACGATATCGTACATGATGTACACAAGTTCCTTATGATAGTTCTTAAGACATGCTATTGATTCTTTATTAGTGGATTCTCGTGTTTCTTGTTACATGTTTGTTCAGATTGCTGGCATAAATACATTTTATATTGAGAGGTGGTTGTTGAACTTGGACTTTGACTAATATGAATATTGTTAATCTCTGTAGCTTGGATACCTTTCCTTATGCGGGAACTACTACCACTTGTGAATCTCTATTTATGGGTGTTCCATGTGTCACAATGGGAGGTTTGGTACATGCGCATAATGTTGGAGTGAGTCTTCTGACCATGGTTGGTATGTATTTTCTCCTGTACTGGCAATCATTTAATGTCTTGAATGCTTCCGATGATGATAGAACATGGATGCGCGTCTCTTATAGCACTGTTTACGTGAAGCTTGGACATGAGCTCCTGGTTAATTTGGTAAATATATGATGGTGTCTTATGTCATTGCATTACAGGATTGAGCAACCTGGTTGCCAAGAATGAAGATGAATACGTGCAGCTAGCAGTACAATTGGCATCGGATGTTACTGCCCTCTCAAAGTTGAGAATGGGACTGCGAGATCTCATGTTAAATTCTCCTCTTTGTGAGGGGCCAAAATTTATTCAAAGTCTGGAATCAACATACAGGAATATGTGGCGAAGATATTGTCAGGGTGATGTGCCTTCTTTGAGGCGTATGGAATTGCTTCAACAGCAGGCTGTTTCAGAAGAGCTGCCCGTCAACTTCATATGCTCCAACAAGGATTAAAGTTGATCCTGTTGGATCAGTTAAGCTCAATGGATTTAATCATGTGCAATCTTCCTCATTAAACGAGGAGCAGTTGAATCGGACAATTGACTCAGGCAGAGTTGAACATGGATTGATTCTGTGATTCATTTGTGAGCTTGTGCATCAACTAAGCACTAGCAGTTTCAGACATTTGCCGATTAGATGTCTGAAACCGCTTGTATCATATAGTTGATGGGGTTTTATAATATACATCGATATTGGAAGGTGGAGTTTGCTTTGGCAGCAATGCATATAGCAGGGCTGTAATCATTTTGGAAGATTGAATACTGGCTTCAGTAGTGTAGGATAAGCTAAAAATTATTTGCCCAAAATACAGAAATGTAGCTATTGCAAAGTGATGGGCTTTCAATATGAATGCTTAGCATTCTACCCCATGTGGGTGGAGGTCTTTTGTAACATATTATAGAATTATGCTATTGTTTAAAAATTAGTTGAATTAGCTAGAAAGAACCTCTATATGCTTATTTGCCTATCGTTTACCAGATAAAAGACCAGATTATTATTGCACAATCAATAGTTCTATCGGAGTTACTAATAAGGAAAAATAGAGAGATGATTGCAATTGACTAGTTCTTCCAGCATTGTTCTCTTTATAACAATTGCCAAAGAACGTTACAAATAAAATTTACACTTAATCACGATATACCTGCAGTCGGAGCTCAAAATTTGGCAAACAATGCTTTTGAAGTCATCTTTCAGAGTTCCGAGCAAGGATTGCACTAATCATTGAAGTCAAGAAGTCACAATCTGGATAGGTGGGAAACGCATGGAAGGAACAACACGGTTTTGAAATCTAGTTTTGCAGTTGAACCTAATGAGCTCGAACTTCACATATCCTCGAGCTTGGCAAATTGGCTTCGAAAATGAGCCCCAGGCCAAATGCAACGATTTCATTTTCTCCCATAGTTGGCAATCAAATGGAATCCCAAGAAGGGGCAGGTTGGGGCTACACATCAGTTTTAGACCCTACTATGCAGTCAATTAATTATGAATTAAAGGTATAAGAAACAAGGACTGGAATAGAGAAGGAAAATAAAGCTTAAATAGAAACACCTCATGGTTTTCACAAGAACGTTTTCCCAACATTCATGGCATGTTTACTAAGATGGATTATATTGCTACAAAACATGCACTTTTAATCTCGTTTCCAATAGGTACAAGCTAACAAAAATTGTAGCATGATTCAAATTCCAACAATAAGCCAACCACTTCATATATCATCGTGGACTTCAGCAGTTACAAGTCAATAGGATAGCAATTTAGTCTTTGACTGTTGCCCGTAGAATCTTCACATCATGTATGGGCCTGAATTTGACAGAACAAAGATTAACAGTTTTCCACGGACTTCATAATGTTGCGACAAACGGTGTATAAAATTGAATCTTTACATAACATCAAGGAATTAGCCTTGCTACTGAACACAAATCATATAATACCATATGGCTGGTGTACTAACATCTTTACGGGGTAGAAATGTAAAGGCCAAGTCTAAGAACTTGGAGAAACATGTTTAAATGGGAAGAGAATGAAAATTGGTTAATAAATCTGATTTCTGGTATTTAATGGTTAGAATTGAATGGGCTAAAAGCCAACTCTATTGGTGCAGTCAAACCAGAACCACAACTATTTTTATGATGGTTCTTTTGAATAAAAGATGCAAGTGGAACTTACTTTCTAAATTTGGTGAGGATTAAGAGAGTAACTTGAAATTATTTTCCAAATTTGGTTACTATTTGTTCTATGTAGTTTGTTTAAAAATCTGATCAAGAAAATATTCAGGAAACGAGCATACCTATCAGTGTTGTCAGTTTGAACACTGCCAAGTCTCTTGATAATTTCCATTCCTCTACATACTCTCCCAAATATTGTATGCTTGCCTGCAGAAACAGATTTTTGTCAGTTCATTCATGAGTTGCATCATTTATGTCTGCACGCGAATGCTATTCAGCCAAATGACACCTTTTTTATCCATGTTGCATGGAGGCTGTATAAAATATGGTTCTATCAAATGCTGTAAGCCACTTTAAGTTATAGTCCGAATATAGAAAATATTTCTGACGTGTGTCAAAATAGCGAGGCAGATATAGGCCCACCAAGATCCCGCAGTCAAATCAATGGGATAAGTCCAGGTTGCTATTATGAAGAGATTGAATGTCATTTAGAATTATTCAGGAACTGGGTGTAACCATACAAATCTTGAAAGTCTGATGTATTTTATTTAATATTAATTACTTTTTCCTACTAATTTAGACTTTCAGCACGTATTCTAACCACAGACCATACAAACAATTATCATGCTCTAACAATTTGCCCCATATTCCAATATCTTGAAAATTAACAAATCATGATAGAGCATGTAAGGAAAACAAAAGCATGTTATAGAAAAGGTACATGATATTCAGATTATTAGGAACCATAAAAATGGCAACGTATCTATATATTTGCTAGAAGTGGCACTGGCTTTTTTATTCTAAAATCAGAGAAAGTGGAGCAAGAAATACACTAAAACTTCCACTGCCACCTTTTGATCCAAGAAATTAACAAAGAAACACTGCCAATATGTCAAGATTCCTACTATAATTTTATTAGCGAATCGTTGATAATATGTACCAAGAAAAATTCTGCTCATATAAAGAGGGGGGAAATCGAATCTTCTTTGTAAATACTAATTTGTGAAAACGTATGGGTATGACAATGTGTGTAGCAGACTGGAGGAACAAGAAGATAGTACAACAAGAACTTTGTCAACAACATAGAAGATAATCAAGTGACTGAATGTCAGCGGTCAAATCCAAACAGCAAAACAATATCCAATAAAAGCTCCATACTAATCCAGAGAGTAGGAAGTAGGAACTCTCTAATAGCATTCTATTTGATGATCAAGTTCAATATGCAATCCCATTTCCCAGCACCGTGATAACCATATCCAACAGTTACGAAAATAATCCATTAAAAACATAAACTAGAGCCATTGACACTAAATACCATACAATGTATTCTCCTCAGCCTTGCTACTGAGAGTAACCTGTTTGTTCTAATGCAATAATATAATTACCATCGAGTGATTGTGCTGGTGCCAATGTAATAAAGAATTGACTTCCATTTGTATTTGGACCAGCATTTGCCATGGACATAATACCAGCTCCAGTATGCTTTAACTTTGGGGTTAGCTCATCCTCAAAGTGTTTCCTGCAACAACAAAAATAAAAACAAAGAAAGAAGGAAAAAACAACTGAATGTTGAAAGTAGAACAAAAATTCTTCAATTTATAATCACAAGAAAAATTGTCTTTTATCATTAAAAACACTAAACAATAACATTATACACAGACTAACATAGTAACACAAATATGTGTCTTAGTCAAGAATTAAACATAAGAAAAGCAAAAAATCAATCCATAACACATTTTGCAGGAAAAATATACTGTATCAGTTTATAAACAGATTCATAGACATTTGAAGAGACGCTCTAAGAGAAACTATTATAGACACCACTCTTTTATTAGAAATTAGGGCGGAACTCTAGGTTTGTTTTTCATAAAATATTCTCCCTTTTACAATTTTAAAGATTTTGTTTTCCCAAAAAATTATGTTAGATTTGACATTCTAAACAAGAACCTCAGAGCACCCACCCACCACCCGCAGCTATTCAGAAATTTGACATTTTACCATCTTTTTTCTCTATAAGAGTAATTTAAGCATTAACCCTATTTTTTTCGAAGAAAAAAACCTTGAAAACCATAAAAAGGGTGATCTATAGACCTCCTACAAAATTGAGAAGTATTTGGAACCAAAACAAAACATTAATTTGAAAAGAACCAAGTGCAAGGCACGCTCAAATTAGAAAATACATTTTACAAGGAAAAAATAAATAAATAAATACCCATAAATTGATTCGCCACCCCTGCCAGTCCCAGTTGGATCCCCACCTTGCACTATAAAATCCTGTTCTCCAATATCATGTAAAAATTATCAGTTCAATATTAGAAATGTTTATATATTAATATCGAAACCTAAAAAGAGACCTTAATGATTCTGTGGAATTTGACGTTGTCGTAATAGCCTCTGCGAGCCAACTCTATGAAGTTCCTGCAAGTCTTGGGTGCATGGTCGTAGTACATCTGCCATATTTTCATCAATTTTTGTATAATTAATTAGGAAAAAAAGTCGAACAGTAAAGCACGATAAATGGATTAATGCACCTGAATTTGTGTGAAAAGAGTAGTCACCTCAACCGTAAAGGAGCCCATGGAGGTCTGGAGAGTGACCTCCGGTGGGCCGCCGTCTTCACTCGCCCACGCATCTCTTCTCTCTCTCAGTGCCATTGCTCGAGAACTGACTGTGCCTCGGAGGAATGTCTAATAAAAATTAAAATCGACCTACCTTAGGGTAAATAAAATCAGAAATTTACCGTTGGGAATGTCTAATAAAATCGACCTACCTTAGCGTGAATAAAATCAGAAATTTACCGTTGGGTCCCTTACCTTTACACCTTTACCTCCTCAACATATTTTTCTTACTCTGGTAGCGCCAACCTTTCACTGTGTGTCAATGTAGCTCAGTAATTAATTTTTTTTTTTTTTTACAAACTTCGTTTTTCGGCATTTTATCTTAGAAATTTTTATTATTTAGAAAATATAGTGAAAAGTTAGTCGCTGACAAAAGAGCAAAATATACAAGTCAAAAGATATTTATTTGTGGCGACTTTGTATAATATATACAAGTCGAAAATATATATTTTTCTTAGTTTTAGTGTATTAGGCTACACTAAACTCATATAAGGACTTTAATTTGGTAATTTCTTGATCATCAGTGTTGAGATGACATATCGTGTCAGATCGGTAAGTTGTTCTAGTTGAAAGTTAACATATAATGGAATGATGACACCGAGATCAATCAAGCAAGATATTGAAATGGTAGTATGTATGTGTAACTGATTATTGCCTCGGAGTGAGATTTGGTGAAACAAATATAATAGAATGATTACACAGAAATAATGTCTTATATCGTTTCGACCACCTCTCTGCCCCCATCTACTAACGTGTACCCTTTATCAAACCTCCTATCATCACCAAAAATCATTAAAATGTATGGTGGCTGGATTCTAGACAGCTTACTCCTTCGAATCCTTCTCCAGAGATAACTTTATCCTTTGTAACATTTTATTTTATTGGGACATCTAGAATGAATTGTACACTTTAATGATCGTTAGTCTACACGAAACATTAATAGCTACTACCCCCCACATTGTGAGAGGGGCGGTGAGGTCGGGTAACCCAAAGGGGTCAAGTAGCTTAATTCTTCATCGAAATCATGTATTCAAGTACAATAGAATACACATCATCCTTTATTCCTTTTAATGTTCAAATAAATTACTTAGTTTACTACTCACCAAATTAAACCATTCGAACCCTAAGATCTTACTTTGAGCCAGAAAAGCTAATCACAACATTAAACCATACTATACAATACATTTAAGTTAAATATTTATCCTTCTACCTTTTTTAGTCAGTTTGACATAACTTTTGGAAAGTTAAAAAGAACTTTTGAGACTTAAAAGGTTTTTTTGGACCCATTTGATTAATTTTAAGAAAGTGGTTCTCGTAATTAAAACTTTTAGAAGAAGTTGGTACAATATAACTTTATTTAAAAGTACTTTCATGATATGTAACTCTCCAAAGATTATTTTCAAACAAAAGATAAGCTAACTTTCTCAAAAAGTTCTCCTATAAAATGTAAAAAAATCATACCAAACAAATCCTTAATATTGTCCATGGCAGTTCAATTCATCGACATTAGACACCATCTTGAAAATGAGTAAATTGACCAGAATAAGTCATCTTGTCTGGCAATTTTGAAGATACAAAGTCATTGCATAATTTAACCATATCCGGTAGGAATTAAAATTTCAATTTTATTCTAATATCCTATTTGATGGTCATTATTTAACAAAAACTAAGTTGAGGTGGTCAAACTTCTTTGTTCACGTGCTTTAGTCCTTTAAATTTGAATTAAAATCATAATGGTTCTTTAGTGATCATTTGTGAAATAAATTAAAATTTCAGTTACCGTTTGTGAAAGCGTGTGAAACTTTAGTGACCGTTTCTGCAAATTTTAAATTTTAGCTAAATTTTTGTAATTTTTAGTTAAGTTCAGTGACCATTTGTGAAATTAGCCCATTCCGAAAATATATCATTGATACCTCAAGGGTAAATATATATATTTTTTTGATAACCGTGGATGT
>CAIGRE010131505.1:0-18752 GCA_903798275.1 Fraxinus angustifolia subsp. syriaca
TTCAACAAGAAAAATTAATAAAAGGAAAACCTCAACGTCCAAGATAATCTGTCGGTGTCTGTGGCCAGCTACATCCTGCAGCCATCACCCGACAATACCCTACTTACCTTTAATTTTGGATTAGGTAATTTAGTCTCCATTTAATTGGAAATCAATAAAGTGATAAAGAGTTGAACGGTAGGCAATTCAGATACAGGGATAATATACAAAAAAGAAATGTAAATTGTCCAACCATGTTAATTCGTCAAACATACAAGAAAAACAGTGATACATCTACAAGAATCACAATCCAGCGCCATTATACTATGGCACCTAAACGCCAGAGAATTGTTTTCTTTTTCATCTTGAACTAACTTACAAAAAATTCATAAATGGCTCGGGGGCCTCCTCCCAGCACCAGTTCTCGTCCTCTTTACAGGATTTGCCCAACCAACAGAGCCACCACCACCACCACTATTCTCTGGTTGTGGGGAAATGGCAGCCCGCCCTTGTGGTTGGGTACTTTGTTGGCTCCATAGCATCTCTCTCGTGCCTGAACTCGAGCCAGGACTTCTCATATTACGGCTAATTCCAGTGGGTGAAACCGGACCAGTCAACTCATTCGCGGACTTCATGGCAGATTTCTCTCTCTCTTTCCTCTTCTTCTTGCATATAACAAGGTCCCCTGGATGAGTCAGTGGACGAGGTTCGTCCTTCTGTCCAATCTCCCGGCTACTGCTACTTCCAAGCCTCGACTCCTTTTGAGGCATATAGCTTTTGACCTTAGTGCTTTCAACAGTATGCACAGGAATTCGAGCATGTGGCTTTTGGCGAGGACCTGGATCAGAGTCAACATCCTTCACAGATTTTTGGCGCTTGCTTTTACCAGCAAGCACCTGCCTTGGTGATGAACCAGAGACTGGCATAGCAACTGGACTGGAGAAAGATATAGAATTTCTGGCCTCCCGAAAATCGGTGTCTGGAAATGCTATTTTCAAGATATCAAAGAAAAGATCGTGCACTTTTCTTGCTTCAGTTCTCACCTATTACAATGTTTTCATAAAATTCATTTAGCACAAATCTTGGAATTTTTTAATACATATTGGCTAATGTTTGGTACATAGTAGTCAATACTAATGAAGAATACAAGATAAGCTTTTAGCTTCTTTTCCAATCCAACCTACGAAATATGCCGACAGAGTAGGGTGGGCACCACTCTTAAGGGTTTCCCCGTTCAATTTTCAATATAATCCACATAAAACATTCAGAGAGCTTCACTGATCTAATCTGTCCAAGAGAGAGAAATATTATGATTCCCAAAACATTTCTTTCGCTTCAAAAGATCGTGTTATTGATCTTAGGCCCTGTTTGATTTGGCTTTCTTTTCTATGGAAGTTGGAAATTAAATTCCATTTCCACATTTTTGCATGTTTGATTGACTAAATTTTCCATTGAATTGGTTTTCCACATTTTCTTAGTTTTTGAGGAAAAGATTTTACGGGAAAAGCTTTTCTAGGTAACTTTTTATTTATTTATTTTTTTTTTGGCAATAGAAACAAATTCTATCCCCAATTATAACAAATTATATTCCTTTAATGGACAATTTTCATAAAAAACAAAATCAAATGAACACCAAAAGATCCAAAATCTCAATATTTTTCAGGTGGAAAATTATACCAAACAATTCCCAATAAAATAAGTTCTAAGCAATTCAATTCCCTGAAATTTTCTTTCCACCCAATTCCATTCTTATAATCAAACGGACCCTTGGAATTTTCTGAGAATTGAGAAAACATATAGTCGAATGCTGCACTAGTTCTTTAAAGTATTGTCTTCTTGTAATTTTAGTCAGTAACCGATTGATCCTTCTTTTACCTTTCTTTTTTTGTTTTAAGAGGAAGGGGGGGGTGCAATGATAGCAATGAGTATCCATACCTGAAACGAGAATGCATAGTGTTGCATCCCATGCTTCAACATAAGCTGCACATCAGACACAAGCTCCATCACTCCGCTGTATTGACATTTATCAATGCACAGATCGATCTTTCGTAGATCCAAAAGGCTATCCCCTGCCCTACCTACGCTACCGGAGTTTTCAATTTTTCTCCACAGTTCAGTTAGCAGTGGAATTATTTGGTGCCCTTCCTTGTCAATTCTCCTTTGGAGCTTGCTAATAACATTCTTACACTGTAATACACCAACATGTATATAAATAGCGACCACCAAGAAAGAACGAATTGGAAGGTCAAGATTGAAAATATGCAGAGAGAACAGAAGGGTGAAAGGAAGAAAAAAGGGGAACTAAATGAAATTGTAGTGTAAAACTTGCCAATAAATGTTACTAAGTTAAATAGCAACCGTACAAGGAATGGAGGACATAAAGATAAACCTCAAACGCAGTATCATAAATGTTTGATCCCTGTCAGAACCTAAAGCAAATCAAAAACAAAAGAGAGAAGGGCAATCATACAACAAGCCATACAATAATGGCTGAGTCCATTAAGAGCCACATTCCTTACTGAGCCAAAAGATGAGCAATCAAAATCTTTTATCCATCACATTTTCAACCTTAACTTCTTTCTCATGATGTTTTCACTTTTCAGGCCAAAACTGTAATTATTTAATTGAAGTTTTGCGCACATAATATTGGCACGAACACTATATCCACTATAATGGATCAGAGTTTTGGGGCCTTACATAATTGGAGGAACAAAACACAATGGTGGTTCTAAGAAATAAGTTTCATTTACTAATATTCCTAGGACATTAAAAATTGTTACAGTTAGTAGGTGTCTTCAAAAATAAACTACCCTGAAATTCATCAATTCAAAAATGACTCATGTTACCAGTATAGGACTAGAAGATAAATATTATTCCTTCCATCTAAAAATGAATGTCTTTCCCTTTCTTGGAAATCTCAAAATAACATGTACTACCTGATGCTGAACGTGGCAGAGAAAGAAGAAGAGAGAAAAGAAAGAGGATTGAGAAGAAGAGGAGGAAAAGTTAACATCTTATTATAATTATCATCTGATCAATATTCAGCAATAGGAAATTATAATTTCTTTATCATTTCAAATTCAAATAGTCAGGCCCACCTTATCATGCTTTTCACCCACTTCTAATGAAAGAAATAAGGAGTACAAAAGCCAAAGTTAGGTAGACACTCATATCCTAAAGTCGTTCCTTAAAACTCGTACCAACACCAACTAGGACACTCAATTTGATCATACATCAATTTTTACTATTCTTATTTATAGGGAGGTTTCATTTGTCAAATAGTCCACTCTCCCAAGCTCAGAAATACATGATCCAATTATCATTCCTAGTCTAAGACATCAATATGTCAACTGCAAATTAACAAATAGCATATTTTAGGACTCTAGTTGCTAACAGATAAGAGAAGACACCAATTCGATCACATGCCACTCATTCAGAATCAGCATATTATCAAACATAACTTCTTACAGAAAAGGCCCATAACATAGTGCCCAACACAACATATCAAAACAATATGCAATCAACCATGCCAATGATTTTAAAACATCCTGTATATGAAAATGATAGTGCCATACTGATCTCAATTCACAGTTGAGGCAAATGGAACAAGAAAAAATAAATTATGCCAAGAAAGATAACACAAATCCTCATTTCCTAATAGAGTGCACACTGAAAAATAGAAATCAAAGAGGTTAAGAGTAACACACCTTTCTCTGCATGACCTCAGAAATCTTACCGCTACCAGTTGTAGCCCCTTTCATGACTTTACTGTCCCAGTTCCTGCTTGGCTGCTCAGAAGCAGCATCTGGAGAAATAGAAACATGACTTGCTCTGGCAGATTTTAGTGAAGCGTGCCCTTTAGCTGTATTTGTAATTTTTCTCGTGGATAAATTTTGTCTATTCTTGAAGGACGAATCAATTTTACCATGCATCAATAAACTAGGCTCTCCAAGAACTTTATTCCCACGGTCATCCCTTGCTTGCAAGTCACGCTCTACAGAGAGAGTCAACCGAGCAGAATCCCCTATCGGAAGAGATGACTTCTCACCATACATCTCTTCCGATGTCTCTGCAGCATGCCGAGGACGACCTCGAAAACTTCTTTTGCGTTTAATTTTGGGCTGCAACACCTGTTCATCTTCACCTTCATCTCGATCTTGGTTCCAACTACCAGATTGCTGATGATCCATCTGAGAGTCTCCAGATCCAACAATTTCCCCTTCCTCTAACTCATCTGCCTGGAAAATTAGAAAATAAAATATTTCAGGTAACGTGACAACTTTGAGAATTTAGCCTGAAGAATCAGAATAGGATGTTACAAGACATACCACCTTCTTTGAACGAGAACTGGACCTGCCATCTAAAGCAGAAAGTGATCCAAACTTCTGAGAAGACGCAGAAGGTGAGGCCATTGCCATTAATCTTTGACCATGGGAAGAAGAGCCAGATGAACCTGCTTGTTCAAGTGCAAGATTGTTTCTAGTGTGTTTTGTACCGCTTTGGTATCTGTATTCATCAGCAGAAACAGGATCATCTTCTTCTAATTTATCTTTATTAACTGGAGGTGTCCCAGCATATTCATCATTTTCAAAATCCCCAATTTCTTCCTCTTCCTCTTGTATAGAATACTGATTCCTCTCATCAGAACTAGCTTCAGAAAACTCGTCATTTTCATCATATTCAGTGTAAACAGGAACTTTCCCCTTAGGTCTCCCCCGTTTTCTCTCTGTCTCAGAGGCCATTTCACTGGAATTTATGCCAACATTTCCTCCAAATAAGATTTTCTTTGATGGTTTCTTTGATAAATTAGCAACGGTGGCATTCACTTCTTTGGTATCAGCACGAAGCCACTTTGGAACCTGATCATATCGAGTCATTTCGTCTATCCATTCTAGTTCTTCATCCATCTGATCAAAGAGCTCCACTTCTTCTTCACTCCGAGCAATCATGCGATTTACCTCATGTAGTGAGGGAACGTCATGAACTGTTTCTTGGCATCTCTCTTCGTCGTGCAACAAGGTTTCTAAGGTCATGCGTCTTTCTTCATGTGTTGTTCTCTGGTCAAATCGTCCAGCATTTATAACTTCATCAGCCATGTCAATTTTATACTGCTGGATATTATTCCGTATGAGGCTCTCAATTGAACCCATGTACCGGTCCTTGCCAGCAAGGTCATCATCTGAATCCACTAAACCTTCGCTCCTAAATTCGTCCTCTTTCTGATGGCTTGAGATTTTGTCAACCACAGCTTCCATATAAATGACTTTAACTTCCCTCACCTGTCCTATACGGTGTGCACGAGCAACAGCCTGTTCCTCATTTTTTGGGTTTGGATCAGGATCATATATGACTACCGTATCAGCAGACTGAAGATTTAAACCCCGTCCAGCAGCACGGATACTGAGCAAGAAGATGAAGCAATCAGTATCAGGGCTGTTAAAGTCCATAATAGCAGATTCACGATCTTCTAAGCTAGTTGTTCCATCAATCCGTCTATACACAAGTCTTCGCCATTGTAAATATTCCTCCATTATATCAAGAAGTTTTGTCATGGTACTGAAGAGCAGTACTCGATGACCCGTTCTATGAAGTTTTATTAAAATTCTATCCAAAACCCACAATTTTCCACATGATTTCACAAGAAAAGCCTTCGATAAGTCATTGAAATATGGATAATTTAGCAACGGGTGATTGCAAAGTTTTCTGAGCTCCATACATCTATTATTTAAAGGTTTGTATATCTTAGCCTGGTAAATAGGATTCTTTTGAACTCTGCGCTTTTCATCTTCTGGGTCAACCCGAAGAGTTCCAGTGGAT
The DNA here is from genome assembly GCA_903798275.1 of Fraxinus angustifolia subsp. syriaca. Lineage (NCBI taxonomy): Eukaryota > Viridiplantae > Streptophyta > Magnoliopsida > Lamiales > Oleaceae > Fraxinus > Fraxinus angustifolia. The sequence goes on from CAIGRE010131505.1 coordinate 5,797, forward strand.
TTGATCCAGTCGTAAATCGCACTCTGTATAGCCGACATTCTACATTTCAACACAACTGAAACCTGCAGGTTCAAATTGCTTGTCAGAAACAATCCACATAATAGAATATCTAGTGATACTTAAAAGGCATACCTTGGGAGGAAGTGATCCTTCAACATCTTCAACACGACGCCTAAGCATGAAAGGCTCCAGGATTTGGTGGAGCCTATGTATAATGATTACCTTCTTCTCAGTTTCAAGCCAGTCATCCTCAGCATTGTGTGTGGGACCTTCTTTTTGAAATGGTTGTGAGAACCAGTCATGAAATGCTTTTCGATTATCAAAGACCTCTGGGAGCAGTAGGTTTAAAAGAGACCAGAGTTCTTTAAGGTCATTCTGCATAGGAAATATAATGGATTTGATCCATTAGTTCTTTGAAACAAACAAGAAAAGAAACATGAACGGGAGCATTAACACAAAAAATCTGACAGATCATATCAGCCCAACAAGTCTCGAATAAAGTACCCTGGGTTGGTTATCATTTTCAAGAGAAGTCTTTGTTTTTCCTTATTTTTAGCAGTAAAATTAAACGATACAGTTCTCATTCGAGGAGATGACAAATTCACTGTAGAACTCAACTAGGATTAGCCTTAATTTCAAAGCTACGAGTGCATGGCATCCTGAGCACTACATGATAGAAGTAATAATCTGGTGAAACCTAATCTCCCAAGTTTTCAATGTTGAGCACAAATGCAAACCTCGTTGCACAATAATTTTATGTAATAGTTAGTAAAAACTAAAATGTGAATGTGTTCTCAGAAGCTTTCAACCTTTTAAAGGCCAAACGTAACTACTTAAACCAATAACAGTTAATATATTTAAGGTAACACAACATGCATGAAAACTTCATGTCTAGTGCAGAAAAATGGGAGTCCTATATGTAAGGCAGTCTGAGACTCTCAGCAAACCTGTAATGGTGTTCCTGTGAGAAGCAAGCGCCTTTGGCAGCGATATCTATCAAGATCACGAGCTAGGACTGATTCTCTGTCCTTCATCCGTTGTGCTTCATCAATTATGATATACTTCCAATCAACTTTTGAAAGCTTTGAACGATCATACATAATGAACTCATAGGTTGTGACGAGAACATTGAACTTCATGGCTAATACTTCCTTCACAACAGAAAGCAAGTGGAAGTTATTTAATTTTGAAGGTGAAAATATTATCAAGATAGCATCTCAAATGACCAGGAGTTCATCTTACTTGAGAAAACAATTTTGTCCTCTGCTCTTTCCCTCCAACATAGAATATACAGGAGACAGTTGGCAGCCAATTGTGAAACTCACTCTGAATACGAAGTAAATTAAACATGTAAAATAGAAGAGATTGCCAAGAATTTAAAACTGGTTTAAAAATTAACCAAACCTTCCAGTTCACAAGAACAGCGTTGGGAACAATAATAAGATGTGGACCATAGTTTCCTTTGAACTCCATCAAATGAGCAATTAATGCCATAACCTGCACAAGTAAGAAGACAGCAAACATTAGAAAAAGGTCCACAAACATTTTGGTACAGTAATTAATACCAAATTATTACAAGAATTAGCCCGTGTGTGGTATGGATTAAAATCTTGATTTTAATCCAAGTCAAAGTGAACAATTAATTTTAACCACATATTTCATGGGACCCAAAACTTTTCAACTACACATTTCATGAACTTTTATCAGAATCTACTAAAAATCTAATTTTAATCCCCACCGAACAGGGGATTACAATAAAAAGCAGAAAATGATTTAAAAAATCCACGAGAAAGAAAATAAATTCCTCCAGGTTGGTATTGAAAGTAGAAATCAAATATTTAAACCAATATTAATCAAAAACAAGTAACCTGAACAGTCTTCCCAAGCCCCATCTCATCAGCCAAAATTCCGTTGAGTTTGTTGTTATACAAAGAAAGCATCCACTGCAAGCCAACCTGTGTATTCAAGTAAAACAATACATCAGTACAGAACCAATCAAGAAAACAAAAAAGGTGACTGAAAAAGTGAGCAGCCAATGTCAATGATAGAATGAGTAAAAAATTGCAATTTACCAGCTGATAGTCTCGTAAGGTTCCAGCTCGCAACATTGAGGGCTGCCTTGTAACCCTTTCATTCACAGCATGTGCAAGGATATAATATCTGCCGAAAACCAAGAAGGCAAAGAGAACGTTACGCAAAAAATATAATCATGCATCGTAAAAGTCCTGACTGTATATTCGGCACTTTAAATAGACAGCGCAAAGTACAGTGTACTGCTAACTGCTAAGCACATTATGATCCTTCCTAATTACAAGACATCCAAATAGCAAGATACATCATCAAAGTTGTTTCTTTTCCTATTTTGGATATCCCTGTATACAAATTATCACCAGTTAGCTACAAACAAACTTACTTGTTAACGGACGAGCTATCTTTTGGTGCATTCATTTCAGAAAATCTATTCCTTATCATTACTTCATCCCTAGCACAGGCTGCTGCCGCTCTTACTTCTTCTTCAGAAAGACCCTTTTGTCCAGAAAAAGAGAGGAATTACAATGTTGTGGGATTCCAGTCAAAAAACATAACAAATCTCTAACACAGAAAAGATGAGAATGTAAATAAAATTTGACCACAGCAGCAACTAAATGAACCTGGGGGGTGGAAGAAGGAAAAACCAAAGAGTAAATTGATACATGGATCCCTCCATCCCAATATGAGTCCTCATTATTATTGCCCCCAATCATAAATGAATACCGAGTCAAATTTAAGGGAAAAACTATTTACTTCGTAAATATCTCAATACGATTCACATACCTAAAAAAGAATCGTCAGAATTTCTATTGAAAGTTACAAATGTTATCTAGGTACATTCCCAGGGGAAAATACACTTCACGTACCTATAAATTGTCTTAATTTCTAAAAGCACAAAAATGACTAAAGTACCACTCTTTTCACCAGTGATAAATAGATTGTGAATATGAAGTCACTCTTTCAAGGCATTTTCAAGTCTTGCCTCAAGACACATGGTATTACTCATCCATCTCAGGGGATGAGACATGCCTAAAGATGTGCCTGGTGCTTCTTTGGAGATTCTTTTGCGGAGGCAAAATAAAATCAAAGGATAAATAAAAACAAAGAATTTTATTTTGCTAAATAACCAAGAACCCCTTTTAAGTCTCCCATTCCAAATTGTGATTTTATTATCATTGGGCCTTTCACACTGTGACATTAACTGATAAGTACACTGAATCTATCAGTGCTTGGCAATGTACTGGGGGGACTATATATATATATATATATAAAGAGAGAGAGAGAGAGAGAGAGAGAGTGTGCCTGGGAACGTGCAGCAGCAGCTGCAGAACTGGCTGCCTCCTCAACTTCCTGCTGACTTTTAGAAGCTGTTATTTTACTTCCCAGTTTGTGAAGATACTCTTCTGTTTGGGCCAAAAATGATGACAGAACAGTATATCTTTCTGCAGCATCCCCAGGCATGTTAGTCTGTTGTTCCAGCAGCATCTCTCTATATCTTTCTACATCATTATTCTTCAGTGCCTCCATCCTTTTATTACGATCATCATCCTTGCTCTTTGAGAACTCCTTTAACATCCTTTCATGATACTTATGAACTCCCCTATTGCGTGATGTCCGAGCATCACGGATACCCCAGTGAGCTTCAAGAAGCTTCTTCCGCCACTGAAATATGGATTTCAATTGCTTTTCTCTGGTCGCTTTCTGCTTGATATGTGATTGTCTGTTGAGCTCTTGACGTTGGCGCTCACATAGCCTAACAAATTTGCGATATGGTCTATCTGGTATTGCCATTATTTCTTGTTGTTGTTGCTCGATCTCGTCCTTCAAGCGCGCCTGAAACTCTGCAAGTTGAAGTTTTTTCGATTCAATTTGTAACCGTATTACGAGATCTGGTCTCATCCTCTTTCTCTCTAAGTTCACAGCTAATATTTTATCAATCTTTTCAATTTTTTCTACCCTTTTCCTCTTAAGAGTTTCTCCACTTTCCTCAATGAGAAGATCCTTAATATCATATGCCAGAGTTAAATTATTATTGTTGTTTATCATTGATGATCCTAAAGAGTCATGTTTCCTGGTGAAAACAGGAAAATCAAACAATGGCCCATGATATTTTCTCGTTGAGCCAGCATTCTTAGGATGAGTAGTGTTGCCTGTCTGACCAGGTTTCTTAACCTGCAGCATATCCGGAACGGCAGTCTGCATGGCCATAGCTTTACCCCTGTCTTCAGCAAAATCACTCCTGATAGGAGTTTTCTCTATACTCTGTTCAGCCTTCTGGTCAGATTTCCCTGAACATCCTACAGTTTGCCCCTCTTCTTTTTCTGGAGGAATCACTACTCCTGATTCCTTCGTTGCTGTTTTAATGCCTTGCATATCAACTATTACGGAAGCTACTTTATCATCCCCTAAAATTTCCTCCTTCATAATATTTACACCACCAGCTGCAGTTACAGCCTGAGGCACCTTCTCATTTGACCCCATATGTCTTGCATGTTTATCCACATTCTCTCCGGCTGACTTTCTTGCAGGAGGAAATTCCTGCTGTATCTGCCCCTCAAGCGGTGGAGGGACAACAGCTTGGAGTAATTCACGTGGCAGAGTTCCGTCTCCTTTCTACAAGCAGGACAAAGAAGATATGCAACACGATATTAGAAATGCTTGTTGAAACATCAACCAAACACGAGATAAAAGCAAAGCATGACGTTCACTTAGAACAAGGCAATGAGAAGAATGCAAATTTGCAAAAATGTGCAAACCTTCAGGCGCCTAAATGCAAGTATTTGTGCTTTAAGAACATGTAATTGTTGCTTTGTGAACCCAGTTTGCGGCTGTCCCATCTGAGGAAGTTGCCCACCCTGAGATGAAGGATTTCCCACACCCCCATCATTACATGAAGTAGCCGATTGTGAAGGAGATCGATTAAGTTGCTTGGTATATTGCACCTGTGAAGCTTCAATGTTGAATGCAGGTTTTTTTGCAAGGAATGTATTGTCCACTCTCTGGTTCAAGTTCACAGATGACTCTGCTGGATGTGTAGAAAGCATTCCATTGCCAACCACTGTGGCCTGTCTCGGGGGCAGTTGGTTATCTCTACCATGCAAAGAAATGTTACTGGAGTTTTTCACGATATTTGAATTTGTAGTTACACTGAGCGGAGCAGTGGAAACCACCTGCCGAGCTTTATAAGAGCCAGATTGTCCAGAGATATCACTTGAGGAGTTACCATGGGGAGAACTTTCATTAGCAACTTGTGGTGAGTTGACCTGCTGTTTTGCCACAGATTCAGGCTGTACGCCGGGATTGCTTTCATTTGCTTTTTGCTGAGCAACCATCCCAGACTGCAGGAGGGGAATAAGTTGTGCCATCATATTTGCATTTACAGGGTTCGACAAGTCAATATTACGTTCAAGTGCCAAAGCCTGCATCGCTTGCAATTGTGCAGCCATAGCATTCGAGTTGTTAGCCATTTTCATGATATTTTGCTGTGCTTGGCTCCCCTGTGTAGGTATTACTGGCATTGTTGGACCGAGCAATGCTGGCTGGTCAGCACTCTGTTCGGATGATTTCTTGGAGGAGGATGCCTGAGAGTGATTAGCTGCTTGGCTATGCAGGAGCTCTTGCATTCTCATATTAGCTGTTTGCATATCTTGATCCGTACCAAGAGGGCCAAACATTCCCGGTATCATTTGGTGTTGTGATTGCACTCCAACACCTGATTTCAGTTGAGATGCCTGGAAAGCATGGAGGTAAGCTTGTTGGACAGGGTTCATCATTTGTTGCTCAAAACTCCTATTATGAACCTGTCCTGGAATATTAGGAGGACCACGCTGTTGGCCACTGGCATTTATGTTCCTAGACTGTGGAGGTAGCTGCATGGACCCAATCCCTGCGGAAAAATTGAACCCTCCAGAGATCCCTTGCACCTTGCCAGCTTGGTAGGCTAAAAGGGCTTCATTTCCATCAGGTCTCCTCAGAAATTGTTGTTGCAATGACTGCAAATGATGTTGAGTAAGAGAGTGGGTCAGAATGAGTCATATGCAGCTATTCATTTAGATTCAAAAATATAACAAATCTAATACATTAGATCCACACAAATTCTTTAAAGAACCATGCTACATGTATAACCATGGTTAACAACTTTGTTGACAACCATGAGTTGGCAAGAATCTACACCATCCATTTAAAAAGTGAACGGATCTTGACAACACATAGATTGTCAACAAAGGTGTACAAATGGCATTATTCTTCTTTAAATATGTGTTATATCTGAAACACTATTCTTTTATAGATCCAAAATATTCATAGCTAGCTGTAACTTTGAAAACAGCGAAAAAATAACAATTCACATATCTTAATTTCTCGAAGAAAAAGGTAAAACAATCTGATAAATGTATTTTGTATAATTTTCTATGATTAATGAATAATACAAATTAAAGCATCCCAGAAGCCAGTGAGATTGATAATCTCAAAACCCTAGTTTCAAATCAACAGAGAAAGCTCAAAATCTGACCCGATTACAAAATTATAATTTTTTCTGAAAAAAGGGAAACATGGTATTTTCAGCAACTGATGGGAAAAATTAGTCAATAAAATAAATTATTATTCCTAAAAAGAAATTGTATGACTAGAATTGAAAGGTTTTCGATTTCATTTTTTTAATAATACTGAAAACTAAAAAATCTCAACTTTGCACTTCACGCACACCCACTTGCCATACACACTTATAAACCCTAACCTGTCTTGCTTGCTGCTGCTGATCAAATGCTAGCTGCGAAGCCGACACCGCTGAGGAGGAGGAGGACGGCGAAGCGGACCCATGCCCGCCTCCGCCGCGGTCTTGGTGGGCCCCAGCCCCCGATTGCATTAGAGAAATTCAACAAAAAAAATTCACCAAAACCATAAATCCGAACCTCTAAATGAACACATAAAATTTAAACAAAGAATTAGAGAATCGTTCAATCCATTGGCAAATTCAAAGCTTGTAAGAAAGTAAGCTCAAAGATATATGGGATTTGGAGGGACTTGACTGCTTGTCCCCAATTGGTCGACTAATTTTAGCACCAAAAATTCTTTAATTTCAGAATTTAATTTCTGATCTTCCAATTTGGAGACCTTTGGGAATATCTATATTTTACCTCTTATTTTCGGAAAATAATAATTTGTATTTCTCTTTTTTCCTTGCTGTCAAAAATATGGCTTCAGTCTCTACTCTCCCGCACTAAAAAGGAGGGGAGGATGGTCGGGTCAGTATAATTTGGAGGAAGATCGTCCGTTCCGGTCCGTCCCTTCGTAGTTATATTGCAATTTGAAATAGATTTTGTGAATTTGGTAGGTTTATTGTACGGTGATTTTTTATTGAATTATCAAAATCATAAATTACGAGTAAATTTCATATTTAATAGGAAAAAACTTGATAAGAGTTAATAAAATACGTGGTTAAAAAATTGATAAAAATTGTGAGTTCAATCTCAAATTATTCAAATAGTAAAAATTAAATTAAATCCAATTTTTCAACAATAGCGAATAGTCCTCAAATCTTTCAAAACCATGCAAGAAGAGGACCTCTGAACGATTTCATTCATAAATCCATTGGCTAATCTTGCTTCTGCATATTTCCGTTCGCTAGTGTCTATACGAATCAATTTTTTTACACATCATGAGATGTCAATTAAAGTGTCAACGAAGATGTCAATACAGCAAAATCGTATTGCTTATTGCACCCATAATCTACCTATCTTTAACTTAAATGGGTTTGAAATTCGGAGTCAAACTCAAACAATACATGCTTATTGTGGTGTAAAATGAAAACTCTACGATTGCATCTAAGATTATTTTTTAGTTTTAGAAGATAAGAAAATGTAATTTCCGAAGAGTTTTGTAAGATTTGAGTAAATAGAAATGTAGAGAATATTTTTATAAGTTTATTCAATCTATTTTTATTTATTTTAAGTCATTTTTATATTTGTCGAATTTTCAAATAGTGCATTAATAATATTTATTACGATATCATGACTTTTTGGTAGCTAATTAAAATCATAACGGTATTTGGAAAAGAAATCACTGAATTTATTTTATGATTTTTCTAATAAATTTTATCTAAGGAAGCTATATTAAAATCGGTAAACTAATGTGGAAACAACATTATTTTTCTAAAAATGTATATATATACACACACACACACACACACACACAAAAAAAAAAATTCCAAAATTGGACCTGCCGGATTCAAACTAGCAACATAAGGATTTCAACAACTAAAATATAGTCCTCCGCTCCACCAACTGAGCTAAGGTTGGACTTGTCGGAATGTTCACGTTGACTCTTTTTTTAAAATAATAATTAGTGAGACGTGCGTGCCATTATATATTTGACTATGTAATAGTGTGAAAAAAAAATTCCTTCAAGCCTTTGCCAACACCGGAAACTTTGTCTCGATTATCGTGCCTAATGGTGAAACACCGAACCTTACCAAAGTCCAGTATGATTGAAGACGGGTGAATGTCAACATGAAGTCATTCTACCCACATATTAAAATCAATTTTTTAGGGAAACAAAATCTCATTTTACAATCTCAAATGCAGCTTCCTAAAAATACGACTCTGGACAGGGACATCGTTGCTGGCTAGAATAAAATTTGAGATACATTTTTGCACTCTTTAATGAGAATAAAGAAACAGGCTCTATGGCCGAAAGAAATTTTGGGCTATTCCAGCTAGATTTTAGTGTCGTGTATGACATTGGCATCATGCGTGGAGGAGCAACCATTGTAATCAATCATTTATCACTTGGAAGAGAAATAATAGTAAATTTCTTGCAACATTTAAACTACAAAGGATGAATAGAAGTTGTAGACATTGATTTAACTTGAACTTGTACAAAATTTCAACAAAGTTACAAGCTACAAAGGCACATAACTATTATTATCTCCCTGGAGCAAAATTCGTGCAACATTTTTACTACAAAATACAGGGGAATTTGAACTTGAAACCGTCAACTTCTAAGTTTAGCCTTCATGGGAGTAATCATAGATATATGCTACAAAATAGAATATAGTTGTTCATTCAGGAGTTATAATGGCAAAATGAGTAAAACTAACTTTCGGGTTGTAGCACTTATATTGTCTACAAAAATATATGATGATAGTTAGTCGAGTTTTCTCTTTGTTGTGACTTGATGAGTTGTAGAGCTAGGGGTATTGATGTCTTTTTCAACCACTATATCGGGAAGCACTCGCTTAGGTGATGTTTTGAAGAGCACTCGTTTTGCAGATGGTGTAGACGCTTCTTCACTCTCAGAATTTTTTTTTTCTTCAACAAAGTTGAAGGAGCTTTTATCTTTCTCAGTTCGTTGTTCCATTGTAACGGTAATTGCAAGAAGAGAATTTAGAACAAATATGATTTCATATCTGTACTGAGTAGTGTTCTTTTCCAGCTGGGTAACTTTGACGTAAAAAATGTATTCTTCTTCAATGTCCAACAGGGATATTGCAGCACTGGTTGGATCAATTTTCTGCTGAAAATAAAGGTGCAAAATTGTTATTTACATGTATATGTATGATTAGAAGTTTAAATGGTGTGGCATGGTTCTGATAAACATCTCTTACTGCTTTTGTAAAATTCATCAAATTCTCAGCACTATGCAAAAATAATTGTCTCTGCAGAGTCTCCAATTGTACTTGCATCTTCCAATTGTACAATGACATTTGCTCTATGGGAATGGGGAATAAGTATATTTAAGTTTAGTAGAGAATTATTAAAATGTATGAAAGGTGCTAAAAGTAATTCGAACAAGGTTATTGATTGGAATAAATTGTAATAAGTGTTGCCTTAGTACATCTTTCACAGTAGGATGTTTGCAGTAAATACACAGGAAGATTTCATGAAAATCAGCATGAGTGACTTTATTACAATTGTTACCATGTACTAAAAAGTTTGCTTTGTTGTTTTGATGGATGATCTAGCTTTGATCTAATAATATTTACGTTGTTGATAAATGTAATATTTAGATTAAGAAAATAAGCAAAATGTATTTGTAAAGGAGAGGGAGAATAGACCATAAATTTACAATGAAGTAAAGTGAGTTACCCCGAGTAGTCTTCCTTTTAGATTTTATATCTGCGTAAATTTTTGTGTGTGGTAGGAGATAACTTTGTAGGAGTGGCTGTCTGATTTGGTTTCTCTAATGCAATGTCGTTTAGTTCCTTTTTATGTGCTTCAACTCTGGCAGTAAATGCTTATAGAATAGTAAAAAGTGAATATATATAGTTAATAGAGATTGTTGTGAATGATTTTTTATATTGTATAGATTTCTTATACTTATCATTTTCTCAGTTCTGCAACTTCGTTGAAACCAGCATCTATGAAAAAGGTGCTATTGATTTTGGTTGACAGAGTAAGACATGCATTATGGATTAAACATTAGTTTCTTGTCTGTATCTGTATAGAAGTATAATATGAGTAGTTATAAACTGTAAAGTATGTATATTAAATGCTACCATTAAATGATGAGACTTCAATCGGTTAGCTAAAATGATAGGCCTTTTGACAATGTTTTTTTGCGATTAGAAGACCAAACGAAGACCTAGGAGGTAAAAATATGGAGAAATTAAACAAAGGCCGAAGTCCATGCTTAGGTACTACCTCAAGGAAGAGGTGCTACAGCTTCGGCAGGAATATTGCATAAAAAGACAAAGAAAGAGGCGATCATCCAAGGTCCCCTCCTACTGAAGCAGATGTTGCCAAACTCCTTCACCCCACCTGAAGCACAGAGACCTTGAAGCCTGAAGCGAAAGTTCCTCTAAGCTGTCTGAAGCCCTATGCTGCCAGTGGCCTCCAAGTCAACGCTGATCCTAACCTACACTGAAGATTTGAAGATCCATGGAATGATTGATGTGATGTCTATAAAAGTATGTCAGTGTGTCAGTGTATCAGCCTACCAAGTAGAACGGCCAACCCTGTGTCAAGTATCAATTGTAAGAATAGACAGTGATGTGAGTTTTAGTTTAGGAGATCAAGCCACGTGGATTTGATCCAACGATCACCACGTCGCCCATGATTGTATAAATAGCTTCTCTTAATATGGAAAATGGGTTAGTATATTTGTAATGAGATGATAAAAACACATGAACAAAATTTACGTAGATTGCTCGTTACAAGTTTTACAAACACAAATAGCAACCATGGAGATCCCAACATAAACACCATCTTTTTATATCTATCCTTTCACATATTCCATAATAGGGAGGATAGGTTTATTTTTTGGAATTCGACCCGACTTTCGTTGATAGTGTGATAGCCGTCAAAACAAAACAACCGAAATCCGAACGTCATCGTTTCTTGTCGGAAAGTGTCTCCCATGTCCATTCTAATTTGGCTACCGTTCTTGTTTTGGTAGAAACGTGCTGGATCCGTACTTGACATGGTAAGAGTGGATCCGATATCTATTGGGCTCATTTTTTGGGATCAACACTTAATATACAATTGAATAATAATTCGTAAATTATTTAGTCCAGTTCAAACTAATTTAACATACGGTTGAAGAAATATGATAGTATTACCCCCACGGGGAAAATAGGGACTCTAAACCAATTGTAATATGTGGCCGGGCACTAGAGATCTAATTTATGCCTTTTATGGGTTATCGAGAAGATATGAATATTGGCATTTGTTGATAATTATTACTTTATTTTTGTAATTATCAATTACTTTATAAATAGATGTCTTTTGGGGGTCACCCAATTTTGAATGATGTTTAAATTGGGTCACAACTTTTAAAAAGTCTTAATCAAGTCACAAACTTTAATTTTGTTTCAAATTTCAATCAATATGTTTAATGTTGTTAATGCGGTCAACACGATCTGCCTCCATGGATGTTAAAATTGGATAGAATGTTGACATATAGCCTATGTAGACCATGAAAATATCAAAACATTAAACTTTGCTTGCATTCCATCTAATTATAACCTACACAAGGTCAAATCTCGTCTTGTGATTGGATTAGAATAAAACTAAAGTTTGGTGACTTGATTTATACATTTCAAAGTCGGTTGACCTCTAAAAAAATTTACACTCTTCATGTCTACAATAAAATGAAAACATACAATTTTCATGTTCTAATCTATGTCTACATAACAATTATCTTCAATTTTTTAGGCCTCATATCATATCAATATCAATTTAGTATGCAATTCTGTACAGATTAAACAATACAAATGGATAAGAATTTTATTTTTCAAATGTTATATTAACATTCATCTATTGTGTGCACTATGTACTCGACAGATTTAAGATGCTTTGCCACTTTGAATTTGTGTATTTAATCAAGAGAGCTAGCTTTAGCTCCCGTTTTGCGGTGATTAAAATCAGATTTTTAATAATTTTGATAAAAGTTGATTAAATGTGCGATTAAAAAATTGTGGGACGTATAAATGCGTAGTTAAAATTAATTGTTGAATTTGATTTAGATTAAAATCTCGAATAGTATGCCTAAACAAGAAATCAGACAAAAATGAAATCGATTGAAAACTAAAACCATGCAAGGACAATCAGATGTGGAGATACACAAAAGACGTTTATTTTTATTATTAAGGAATACGCTATTTGCACATTCAAAATGTGTATTAATGTTGAAATTGTGTACAAATCTATGTCATTCATTATTTTAAGTGTCATTGAAATTAATGACAAAAATGTGTGTCACATCATAAACTTATAAAAAATAAGTCAAAGAATGTTGTGCTATATGAATAGCCAAGTGACTCGCCTTGTGATTTCTCAACTATATAATCTGTAAAAATGAATTCTATACATGGAAAAAGCTATGTATCAGCTAATATTATCCCTATATATTCTGTCAAAAAATGCATTTTTGATCTCAAAATGTACACCAAACAGAGGCTAACTGCCCGTTTGGGAGAGATTAAAATC
>CAIGRE010131552.1:0-13965 GCA_903798275.1 Fraxinus angustifolia subsp. syriaca
AAAATTTTAGAATAGAAATTAATTATTATTTTGAAAAGTTAGGGGACTAAAGTGATACATGTATTAACTTTAAATTTTGGGCTAAATATCTAAATATTATTAAAGTATATCAATATTGGATCCATTGAATAGCTCGTAATTAATTAGAAGTTTTCGACTTGAGAAAAACATTAAGTTAGACTCAATTGAAATAAAACAAGTATAAATAAAACTTTAAATAAACTATAACCCAAATCAATGGCTTCCTCTTAGCCGCCCACGTGTGTGTGAAATGATAAAGCTAATTTTGATAATGATAATATTTTTTTTGGTGATTGGATAAAGTGTAAAAGTAATCATAATTCTATTATTTGAAATCGATTATTATCCAAATTTCTTATATTACAATGTTTTTCAATTCTAGTTACATACAAACTCAATTGAGAATTTCAACTATAATTATTGTAGGAATTCCCATTATTTTAGAGAGAGAAGAAGATGAAAAAAATATAGAAAAATAATAGGAGAACTTTTACATGTAAGATTTTATTATTTTCCACCTTTCAAAATCAAGGTAAGATACTTTTATGTAAATTGTTTGTTTTCTTATGCTATTATATTCAGTAATTTATGCATGAATCGTCGATGGACATTCGGGGTTCTTTATTAAGAGATACGAAATATTTAAGGAATTTAAGATGATCTAAGATGGGTGTGTCGTTTGATCACCGATATACTCCATAAGAGAAGAATTGTATGACATATTTATTTTATTGATATATAATTGTGTGTGAAGATTGCACATATTTTACTAAGTATTTTTAAATATTCACTCTTATAAAATTTTACAGGTTAGTTCAAATCAATTGAAACAATGACGGGATGGTGATGTAGTCGCCAGGAAGAGTTGAAGAAATAAAAATATTAATTTTTTTCTGTCTTCAGATTATTAATTAGTTTAATTCGGTCAACACATGTTATTTAATTAGTAATTATGTTATTTTCTTTAAAATACAATTTTCATATTTAGTTTAAATTTATCGATATTCCAATTATTTTTTTAAAGAATATTATTTTATCGTTCCGCTTTTAATACAAAGAAAAAAGAATTTTGATAACCAATGTTTATGAAAATTTGGTGTGTTACACCAATACTTTTAGAGAGTCTCCAAAAGTAAGGTAATAACCCTAAATTTTTTAAATCTCAAAAAGCCATTAAAAGTCTCGATTAAATACACCACATTTGATAAATTAGATGAGATCGAATAAGACAACTTAAATCAAGTTTTTGTTAGCTTACAAGGGGTTTGAGTCAATAAACATGAAAAATAAGTATAAATTGAGTTGAATTTTGGGGCCCATGTCACAACAAATATGAGTTTGTGACTAGATGTGTAAATTGTTTTGGGCGAGTCTGCGCTCGCTTATGTTCATAATGAATTGTGTTATAGACGAACCCGCACGAAGAACATATCATTAACAATATAAAATAGTCACTTTTCCTTTCGGACACGTGTCGCAATTGCTTATCGTCAACCATTACAGCATCGTTTCATTTGCCCGTTTTCATTTCATTTCCCAAACTCTCAATTTTCAAACCGAAGTAGGCTCGAAACCTTTGAGGTTTTCCTTTCGCTTCTCCTCCAACCATCTTGGAGATTTGAGTTGTTGGAAATTCTATGAATTTGAATGAGAAGAAATTGTATGGAAACCATGGCTTTTGATTGGTTTTGACTCCCATGCCTTTGGGTTTTAGTGGAATGATGGGTGGAGAGATGCTCATTGATGAGAAATGAAGGAAGCAACAACGTTGGAATTGGAGGGTTTTTCAAAGAGTTTGGAATTGGTGCAGGCAGATTAAAGCACAGTTGGAGGAGAGCTCAGGTCCATGAGGATTTTTTTATTTTTTTTGGTTCCATTTTTTTTTTTTTTTTGACATTTCATAACTATTATCACTATAATATAAAAGATGCTAATTTAGGCACTGCTGAATCTGGACATTTGGTTCCAACTTCTTTTTTATTTTTATTTTTTCTAGGATTTTGGGAAGAATGGAGTTTTATTCCAGAAAACAAGATGTAATTTGAAATCTTATTTAGATGTAAATAGGAGAAATGAGAATGCGGAGTTTATCGGTTAACCCGAAAAAAGTCAAGGCAGGTCTGGTAGTTTGGCCGATAGGACAAGAAGAATGAAAAGAATTTCTGAGAATGAGAATATGAATTTGGCTGCAATAGATGATACTGCTAAAACAGATTTTTAAGGAAAAAGAGTATATTTATTGGAATAAAATATCTAGATATCTAAATGATGAGATTTATT
Source organism: Fraxinus angustifolia subsp. syriaca (assembly GCA_903798275.1). Lineage (NCBI taxonomy): Eukaryota > Viridiplantae > Streptophyta > Magnoliopsida > Lamiales > Oleaceae > Fraxinus > Fraxinus angustifolia. Next base: position 2,302 of record CAIGRE010131552.1, read on the forward strand.
TGAACATGGATGACATAGATGAAATTGAAACAGGGTATCTCGTAATAGTTTATACGATGATAGCTTTAAAGGAAGAAAATGTCAAAAAAAAAATAAAAAAAATCAGCCGTGTCTCCGTGAGGCACGGAGACATTGAGATACGTAATACATATTCAGATATTATTTTATTAGCCTAAAATTGTCCCGAAAATAAGATAGGTAAATTTAAGAGTGTGTCTACACTTTTTTCTTTCTCTTTCTTTTTTAAATCGGATTAGGTTATAACCGTAAATTTGTTGTAATGTGCTAATTGATAACTATATTGTAAGCACATGTCACAATTTTCGAAATTATTACTGAATTATTATTATTATTATTTTTCCCAAATAATGAATTTCATCGCCAGGGGCGTTGCCCCAAATCCCATGAGATAAATGTTGACTACGATGAGTTTCGATTCAACTTGGAATGACAACTATCATGTAGTTAGTATATAAGATGTGCATTGGTTGGATTTGAGATTCAACAAGCAATCGAGTTTCATTGATTTGAACTTTCAAATTCTTTATGCTATCTACCAAATAATAAGTAACTTGCGACATGGTTCACTTCATTGGAAGTGCACTAGACAATGCCAAAATTAGATAGACAAGTTGAGATTTAAACAATAAAAAATTAAACCTCACGCTCTATAAATTTGAGTGGGCTATATGAATCATTCTTTGTAACTCGGTTTATTTTATTGCTATGTCTACTGGAGAAACTCAACTATGTGTATATAAAGATTCAAGTTATTTAAAATTTGGTGTTGACTATTAACCTAATAACTATTAACCTAATGCAATGGTATCCTTGTCTGCTCGAGTTGAATTATATTTTCCTTGTGTTCTTTTATTCCTAGTGTCTTAGTTGTTATATTATATTATTATTCTTTCTCTACATTCTAAATTTATAAAAAGGGAACACAGTCAATTAAGTAAACAGGGTAGGAGTCGAGAGTATGTGCTACACAATTCCTGTCTTAGAATATCATGACAGGAACCACATCCCGCCTTCTTTAATAATGTTAAAAAATTAGTAAATAATTTATTTGAATTTAGGCCCTAAATTACTCTAAACCAGAGGCCATAACGAAGTGCCATAGCCTCAGCATCTTCTGATGAAAATTACTAACCTATCTTTCCAGCAAAGGCAGCAAGCACTGAAACCTGCCTCATCACGAATCTCTCCCCCAACTCCAAAACTAATAGCCTACATAAATCCACTTCTTAGGCATGAACTCCACGCGAATTAGAGGTGTAACAAATTCGATACGACCTATTTCTGCATCTCCGTGACCAAATCCGCCTACATTAGGATTACTCGTTAATGATTGATCAAATTGGATGGATTCACCTTCTGAAACAAGAAGTTCTGGTGGGATAATATCAACCACTTGACATTCATATCTCGTGTCCCGTTTCAACCGTCTATTACGAATCATCTAGTTATATTCATGGCATGTTTCATGCCCTTGGTTCTAAAAAATTGAACAATACAACCATCAAATATCGTCTTGATTATATTGCTTTTTCCCTAATTCAACGTACCAAGTCTCCCTTGATATATTAATGAAATGACCTACTAGAATTAGAGACATATTAAAAATACTCAGCGCGCTGCAGAATTTCGATTCCAAGACAAGTAGGCTGGATCCCCCAAAGGCCTGCACACAGACAAACAAATGAACCATTATATGCTAGGCAAGGATTAAAACTTATTCAAGATTTTTGGAAGAACTGATGAAAATTTAAAGTAATTAACATTACACTGTTAAGTATTAATTTAAGTTGAAATAGATGGTCTTTTTACTTCAATATTATAAAAATTCGACTAGAAACCAAACCAGACTTGTACTAAAATCCATGTAAGTACAAATTGGTACGAGCCAACCAAGTACCTAACTCAACGCATGATAACGAGAAGGATGATGAGTGCGCACGTGTTTTAGCTTACTATATTATTCCGTTGTTCTAATTCGCATTTTCAAAAGCTCGAAGTCATGTCATTTATCCCCTTCTAAGTTTTTAATTGTTTATATTTCTTAGTATAATAAATAAAAATGGTACGAAACTCGGGCAACTTCTTCCAGAGATTGTCGAAAAACATTGCTTTTCATAACTCCAAAAACGTCGTATTTATAAGAAAAGGTGGGAAAAACATGATATTGTAGAAGAAAATATGGAGAAAGTATTTACCTGGGCTTGATGACATAAGTTAATATGAAAGCTATTGCAAGGAGCAAGCAAATTCCACCAACAGAGATGTAGGCCTTGCCAAGAAAGTCATTTTTCCCACCAATCCAAGTGGTTGTGGAAAGTACTAGCTGTTTTTTGCTGTCAAAAGAATATGTATTGTAATTGTTTTGTATTACTACTGTTATCTTCTCATTGGCTTCCAAATCAGTCTCTATCCTCCCATATAACTTTCTGAAATTGGGTAATGCTGCAGTTCTCATCCAAACAAGAAGATCCTCTTGTTCACTCAACTATTACATGAAATCACAAGGACAAAACAATTAATATGAATCAGGAGTAGACATATATAGATGATAAAGAAAGGAATATTTTATACCGTACTGACATGGTTGGATTCAACTGTACTGGACAATATTAAATAAGCTGAACGTTTGTCTGTTAATGCTCTAAATTAGTTCAAGTATCTCAGATCCAGAGAGAAAGATGGGAACAATTTATTCTGAGTTTTTAAAGCTTTCAAATTTTTATAAATTGATCAGAGTAGACCTGCACACTGTGAAGAAGAAAACCCTGCACTTTTCCTTTGCTGTGAAGAAACTAAGCAACTTCTATTAGCGCTGGACCTTGAAACAAATTGACGTGTTAAGTACATCTTTTTTATTTAGATGCCCACTGTTACAAGAAAAAAATCTGCCCTTTTCCTCTGTTAGTAGGAAAGTAAGCAACTTCTCTTAGCGCTGGACCTTGAATCTAATTGGTCATGTTGAGTGTTTCATGTACAACATTTAAATTTAGATATAGCTTATGAAAGTTCATTGAAAATGATTGCCAACAATGAAGGATTAATCAAATATAAGTAATTTTTGAGGCTTAGCTATGATAACAATTTGAACAATATGAAATTTGATTTTGAACTGCAATAAAATTGATATAGAGAAAAAGGGGGAGGCGACTTACTGGTACGCTTTCATTAAGTTTTCCACCCCCAACTGGATCTTGCTTTTGGAAATTTTTAGGATAGACATTAGACCCAAATTTAGAGTTCTTGTCACTTTGCCAAGCAATGTCTTTCTTGTTAATTGGTATAGGATTGTCTTTGGTCGAAATCCCATATGTGTCGTTGAATAAACTCCAAGCAATTAGGCCGCATGGAACAATAGGTCTGTGATCATCGACTTCAGACTCAGGATCACAAGTCTTTGTGTCTCCCTCAGATCCGGGGCTGCGGTATTGCCTATCACTTCTACTTTTTACATATCTGCACCATGGTACAGTTTCAAGTCAAGAAAGATATTGAAATACTGGTAAAAGAATAGAAATGTGCATACTTGCAAATGCAAGGAAACATTTGCTAATTTACATATTCTTTTCTTCTTATCTTTTGCTTTGCAATTTCATTTTCCTCTATCAAATCCAAGATCCAAACATCCGTAATTCAATGAAAATATGCAATGTTTTATCGTGAATAATATTCTTGGTCCTAATAAATTAGGAGTCGACTACATGAATCATTTTCCACAACTTTAGTGTAATATAAAGTTGAGAAGGGATTATAAAATGACTTTCCCATATTGTAACATACCGGCGATGGTTTTGATAGAAGTTGTCAAGCTGATAATATACATAAATGGGATGCTTCATCTTCTTTGGAACCTGGAGAGATGTTCCAAAGTTGTATACTAAAATCAAATTAATTGAGAAAAATAAAAGTTCTCATGCATTAATACAAAAGGTTACAAGGGAATATTAAACTGACAACTAAATTCCTGATACAGGTTTTATTCGTTTTCGCGTTCTGGATGAATGAAAGCCTCTCACGCTTTGCTGCCTGATCGTCACCATTTGAAGGAATGCAAGCGTCATCATATCGGTCGACAATTTCCACCACCTAAATGTAAAAACAAAGAGAAACTTTTCTAATACTAACCATTAAGGCAGAAAAGAGACTGCAACAAGAAAGATATACTAGAATATTACACGCTCTGATGCAGACAAGGAACCGAGGCCAATAGGAACAAATATGATGCCAATGGAGATTAAAGTTGTTATGACCTGAATCAGATGCAAAATCAAAAGTTTATAAAAAAATTTGGAACTTCAAGATCAAGTGGATCGACATGGATATATATAGTATTGAAATCGTACCAATCCGGGAGTTAATATTGGTTTGCAAGCAGGAAGTTCTTGCTGAGTAAATCTGGAATCTGGAAAACGTTGCAAAAATTGTAATAAATGGAGGTATATTTTCTTGTTCCAATCAACACACAGAATAACATGGTCAGTGAAATTAGTAAGAGGAAGGATTTCCACGAAAAAATACTTTTCATCCATACATTTCATACGATTTACAAATACTATCCATCTATTCAACATTCATTTTCATATGTTTATAAACAAAACCATTTATGACCACTTATCAAACATGCTTATAATCACGTAAGAATTGTAAAAATATTTTTCCAGTAACATAAATCCATGCATCAAATCAATTATAATGTTATATTGAAAGGGACACAGAAAAGCAATCTACATTGGGGCTTCTTGGATTTCTTGAAAATTGTTTGTGAAGCTTCATCTCCTGAGCTCATCGTGGATATCTAAGCAATTAATTATATGTAGATATATGAATGTTTTTCTAGAGATGTACATACATGAGGTTAGAAAGAAAGAATTTCTGGAAAGTTGTTTGGTAAATAAACGGAGAGAGAAAGAGCTAATCCTTGAAATTTGGCCAATTAGCTTTACAAATTGTCTAACGCGCAAAGATGTAGCAGAAACTTAACAAACGCCTACAAATAGCATTAATCGTTACATGTATGTCATATAGAACGACTATGATAGTGAGTGATTGTAAATAACATTACTCAAAAGAATCATGCTACTTGTACAATCTTTTTCAACATCATTGGTTGACAGCATCCAACTTAACAACATTACTTTCATCCATTTTAAAAACTTTTTTTTTTTTACATTAAAGACTCGAATTTTAACAACACATGATTGTCAACTAAGGTTGTGAATCATGTTTGTACAACTAACTTTATTGTACTCAAAAACAAAATTGAACCATAAAAAAAAGTGAAATCAATGTGATTCAGCAAGGCCACCAACCATCACATGACTAACTTAAGAAAATTTTAAAATAAAATATTTTTCTAACCCACACAACTTATCCTTCGATAGAAGTAAATCGATCAAATTACGACGCAAAAGAACTATTTTGTTACGATGGCAAGAAAAGTAGAGGAAACATGAAACAAAACATATTGCAAACAAAAGCACATGAATAACGGAAAGGGAGACCACAATTAAATTTTTTTTAAGAAGAAGAAGAAGATTATTGTTATTTTTTTTATCCTCTAGGGATTACTTTGTATTAATCTGAATATTAGGGGGCAACATGTATAATAAATCAAAGATTCGGGTACTCCATATAATTTCTTATAGAATGGGGCTTCTCCTCCTCGAACTATTCACCATTAGTATCGTGTCGGCGTTCTCTATAAGTTCCAGCACTGCAATTTCTTTTTAATCTGGTATCAGCGTACTTTTCTCTATCCGGGTCAAACCGTTTTGCTCCTCCGGCGACGATTCTATTTTGGTCAATCTCCAACCGTTGGAATCAGAATATTCCGGCTCCAGTACTGTTGGATCTTCAACCTTCATTCCATCATACTCAATCATGAATCCCGAATAGTAATTCTCTCTATTCTTTACAACTGAACGTGAAAAAAATTATATTTAGGGCCTGAAAACTTGGAAATTGATTTTATTCATTTTTGGATCTGCTTCAAATTTGATAGGCAAGTGTCAATTGTGCTTATTGTTATGTATTTATGTATATCTTAGATCCACTGACTTGTTGTTTGTCGTAGCTTAAGGTTTTTCTGCTTGTTAGTAGATTATATCGATTGTCGATTGATGCTTTGGGTTTTTTACGCAAACAATTTTTTATTTTCCGTTTTTATTTGGTTTGGAGTAAAAACTTTGAACCAGGTCCTTACAATATGGAAAAGTGTGAAGTCTAGTGAGGACTTGGGGTCTACTTATCGATTAGATAAGAAAATTGAATCTTTACTAATGAGGCAAAGTTCCTACGTGGGAAGATGACATGAATGGGTTCCGTTACATAACAATGAGTTCTGCGGGTCACTATGTTCAGGAACTAATAGGATGTTGTTATGCTTAATCGGGAAAGAAAATTCAAGTATTCATTTATGTTGCCCTTGATGAGCTTCTATTATTTCAAAACTACTGGCTTTCTTAACAATTTTTCTTTAGCCAATTTTCATCAGAAAAAAAGAGTTCTTTTGAAGGTAACCTGTAAAAATTTATTTATTGTATTGATAAATAATAATTTTAAAGCATGCCAGGTTGGGCCAATTTACTTATTGAAAATTGTGTCAATTTACTTATTTTTGTACATCATGTGAAAGAGCTTGGAAAAGTTATATATTTGTGTTCTGCCGATCTATTTCATCCCCATAAGCTATTTTCTCGTTGACTAACTGTATGTATATCTTGGAATACTCCATAATGTCAAATTAACCACCACACTTCGACGTTGAGTTCTCCAGTGACTACTTGTTCAAACTTCTATTGATTGGAGATTCTGGCGTAGGCAAGTCATGTCTTCTCCTGAGATTTGCTGTAAGTCATTTAAAGTTACTTCCTCAAATGTAACATTAGCACAACTATACATTCTTCTTGAATTTTTTTTCATATTCTTTCTTTATCATCACATTTTGAATATTAAATTAACATTTCAATTTTGTATGAGAGGATTCGCTATCTTTCAGAATGATAAAGTAAATATTAAGTATACCCTTAGTTCAACTAATCCATTTTCGATTTGTTTTCTTATTTTTTATTGAACTAAGGTAATATGACAAACTGAATAAAAACCATATTGACAAAGGTGAATATTGAAGTGCTGACTACACCCTTCTTGAGAAAGGTACTAGTGTGATTGTAAGATTTTAGAAAAGTTTGACATATGAGCGTTGGTTGTAGAGCACCTTTTCACTCTGTCAAGGCTGAGCCTGTGCTCTCAGATTCAGAAAAAGCAGTAATAATAATAACTTGCCAGTTAATTGACTTCTTTTTGCTCCCTTTAGCAATATGTAGAATACTGTTTCTTCGATAGGTTCCCCTACTGCTGCTACTGATGAATGAATTGCTGCTGGTGGTGAATCTGCTCTAGACCTTTAATGCTACTGATTAATGGTTTGGTTAGGTAGTAGATGTATTAACCGGTGTGTAAAGGAAATTGAGAAGTGTATTGGTGAAATGGATATATGTATTGAATTGAAGATTGTAAGAACAATTATTAAGTAATGAAGAATTCGAACAACAAAGGATGTAAATGACAATTCCAGGCTATTCGAGAGGCCTTGGTTCTCTCCACTATTTCCTCAACATCTCCATTCAATCCCCTTTCCCAGATCCCCCAATTATGTCTGTAGAGATTCTACTATATTCCTATTCCCCTTTGAACCTTTTGCTAACTAACTAATGGAACAATCTAGAATATTGAATGAATAACAAACTTGAATGGCATAATTGCATGAGTGAATATTATTGGAGATGGGGGTCTATCATTCTTTTAAGCTTGTGAATAGCATGCAATATCCGTGTTAGCCTCTTAGGTAATAAGAGAAGGTGGTGGATTTCATCATTATAATATAAAGCAGCAAGAGGCAATGGAAATGATATTTGGATTTCTGCTTTCATATATTGGCATCCTTTGAAGTTTTTATGAATTTAGGTTAGTTGCTGACCATATTTAATCTGCATTCAGGACGATTCATACTTGGACAGTTACATCAGCACAATTGGTGTTGACTTTGTAAGAACTTAATCTTTGTGAGTTGGTTACTTGTATTTGGCATAATTTTCGACATCTGAATTATGTTTTTATTGTTGCAGAAAATACGCACAGTGGAGCAAGATGGGAAGACAATCAAACTTCAAATTGTAAATTTCTCGTCTTGAATCTAAATTTTGGTCTGAGCTATGACTTTATTTTAGATATTGTTAAAACTATCTCTGGTTTTAGTCCTTTGAGTTTATGATTAAAAGTTGTGGCACTTTTTGTTGTTCTCGGCACATATTGGTAGAGCTACTAATTTACTTTTAAATAGTATATTCATAAGTTCTTATGTTAAGGTTCTTGGATGGTTTATTACCCGATTAATTGAACTTAACTGATTTATTAAATGTAGTTACATCCATTCGTATATTATTACATAGATATGAGAAGCTGTACATAAGTGACAACTCTCGTTTTCTTTTAGTCTCAGCTTTTGAGGATAAATCCTTTCATGTCGATCTATCTAATTTGATTAACAATGTATTACGCCTTTTAATCTGGGATGTAAAGGAAAAGTCCGAGGTGCCTGATAAAGTAAAGCAGCATTATTAATAGCTGTCTTAAGGAATAATGATTGCAATTACAACTTTTAGTAAATTGTATCCACACTCAGGCTTTGATTGTTAACTGAAAATTTGACTATTTTGGGTTGATCATAAGATCTGAAGTGTTCTTCCTTAAGAAAGGTTTTATACGTGCCTGTCAACTGCATGGATGTCCATTTGACTTGTTCCGTATAATTTTTCTGTTCAACTGATGAGTTATGTTCTTATGTTGTTTGCAGTGGGATACTGCAGGACAAGAACGTTTCAGAACGATAACTAGTAGCTATTATCGTGGTGCACATGGCATCATTGTAAGTTTCTTTCAATGCTTATATCTTACAGTTGACCATTGTGTCCCTGTTTTCATGACCTGCAGTGTGGACTCTTCTGGCAGATAGTGTATGATGTAACCGACCAAGAAAGCTTCAATAACGTGAAGCAATGGTTGAACGAAATTGATCGCTATGCCGGTGAAAATGTGAACAAGCTTCTGGTTGGAAATAAGTGTGACCTCACTGAGAACCGAGCTGTGCCCTATGAAACAGCTAAGGTACAAATCACTGTTTAGCCAGCTTATTATTGTATTTGAGCAGACTAGTTTTGACTGACGTAAACTGTATTTCCTGTTGTAAAAAGGCTTTTGCAGATGAAATTGGCATTCCATTCATGGAGACCAGTGCCAAAAATGCCACCAATGTTGAACAGGCATTCATGGCAATGGCTGCTGACATTAAAAATAGGTACCCTTTTTAACATATTGTGCTGTCTTGTCTTCTTTAGTTTTTGGCACTATAAGTTGCACAAACAGGCCTCCTTAAAAACTGACATTGATCCCACTTGTGTATTGTCCTTTTAGACTTCTATCTTGTGGGTATTATGTTACCTTGTTCGTATGATATTTTGTAGTACATAACATCCCCTTGCGATAATTGCAGAATGGCAAGTCAGCCTGCATCGAGCAATGCGAGGCCATCCACTGTGCAGATTCGTGGACAACCTGTTGCCGAGAAGAGTGGCTGCTGCTCTTCGTAGTTGCCTGCCATGGACATGTGAGGATAAAATTCTTACCAACCCTTCCAACAGAGGAAGATTGTTATCACCTATTGATCAATCATCCATACTCGATATGCATCTTATTTAAGTCACATTCTTTCAAGATCATTGGATTTCGAAGTGGCCTGTACAAATTAAAAATGGTTACTTATTAGTAAAATTTGTTTGTTGTTTTGTTACTGTTCTATACTTGTGTCCTCTGGTACGTCGTACTTGGTCTTCAAGAGTCAGTTGCTTCCTGATGTTTAGGCAACTGGTGTTGCAAAGGGAAGGATTATGTAAGATGGTGATTTGTGAGAGTTGAAACTGTGATAAAATAGTTTGCAAAAGTGTCATATTCTGTTAGTAATTTTATCTCTGATGATGTTTGTTAGTAAATATTTGAAAAAAAATGTTAAAAATTAAATTAGCTACAGAGCTATTTCAGTAATGTATTGGTATATTAAGCTCTATTTGGTTTAGTTCAAAAAATTGATTAAAATGTAAATCAAAATCAATTAATTTTAATCACGAAATGTATGACTTTTTAATCTTATATTTTATCAATTTTTATTTTTCGTCATTTGACTTATCTATTTGGTGTTCTTTATTTGTCCACGTGTCAAAGTGGCTGTACGGTAAGATTTCGATGACACGATGCATTCGCACTCTACAATTGAAAAACTCTTTAAGATTATGTGAAAAATGATATTTTTGACGAACGCATTGCAAAAATTATATAATTTTAATCTTCATTTCAGTTTCTAACAGTCGTGTACCTATTGCGATTATGCATACACCAGAATGTCTTTTCATTACTCGCACTGAAGCGCAATGACATTTTTGCAAGAGATGAGATCTGAAACAGCATTTTGCCATCATGTAACCAAAATTAAGAATACGGGCGAAATACTTGAATATAAAAGATGTCACATTTTTTTAGAACTGTATATGCGTATGGTTAAATTTGTAAATTAACTTATATATGAAAATTAACATTCACAAGCTTCGTCTTGTTGTAAAAGGCTAAACTTTTCTGTTGGTACTTGTATTTATTTGCGAGCTGGATGCCGCATGGGATTCAATTTGAGATACCAGAGATCCCAAATGCAAAGTTTGACCTTGGAGCGCAGAAATCAGAATGGCCAACTGATGATCAAATGTGTTCGTTCTTCTCTTGAATCTTTCTTCATAATGCTCACTGTGAGTTTCTCTTTTGCTTCTAACTTGCGGTAGCATAGGATCTAACCTCACTTTCTTCACACCATACAGATCGACGAGTAATATCCATTTATCTATCACTAATTTCTATCTAATTATAATTTAAATCGTTTATAACCACTTTTCAAATATACTATAATTAGATCAAAACTATACTATCTATATATTTTGAAACTTAGGATTGGACTTTAAGATGAAAACCGGTCGAAAGGGAAATCCCTCCCCATCCCTTGTCCTATCGAGGTTTTTGGGTGGTAGGACGGACATGATTAAAATATTCTTATTACGTCCCCATATTTGCTTAATAATTTTTATTTTTTAAAATACAAATTTAAAAATAAAAATATAGTTAGGATGAGCGTTGAACCATGTTCTTGTTCGTGTCCCAATTCTCCAACACGATGAGGCCATTTTGACTTGATTCCTAATTTATTTAGCCCATGTTTGTCTATTATTAAAGTAGGGAAATGAATTTTGGACTAGCGATTCTTTTTTTTTTAAGAATGTGTAGTTAAGAGGTAAGAAATTTTGTTGTGTAAAATATTTTATTATAAGAATGTTTGATTAAAAATGAATTCAAGAAAAAAAAAAGTTGAAATAATGGTAAACAAATAATTGCTAAATTCATAAAGAAAATGACTATACAATTAAAATGGGTAATTAGAGCAAAACGTCATTATCTTTCCAATTTTTGGCGCAAAACGTCATTTTTGATAATTTTACCCTTCTATTGAAATAAAAAAAAAAAACAAAAAAAAAAAAAAAAATAAAAAAAAAT